>CAJQUW010012665.1:0-263828 GCA_907163375.1 Prostheceraeus crozeri
GATCACTCCTCGAAAATATTTTCTATAACTCTATCATGAATTTTTTTATCAATATTAATTGTAATGAAGCCATAATCTTTTGACCAAGCATTATTACACGATTGTTTAAATTCATCTTTATTTCTTACACATAAATCTCTTAACAAATCACTTAAGTTTCTTGCATTTATTTCAAATAGTATAAATATATTTGCATTCTTTCTAATAACACTTCCGTCTAATGAATACATACTTTGTGTTAAATAAAATACACTACAGTTATTATGTCTACCTCTTGTGAAATAATTTCTCTGAACTGACTGATTTCTATCATTAACACAATCATCAAAAATTACACAATGTTTCATTGTTTTATCTAGTTTACTAGGATCTTGCATATTACCACTATCATCTATTAATTGTATCTTTATATGGTTATTTTTATTAGATTCTACTAACTGATTATTTTTTGCTGCTTCTTCACACCACGAACTTATTTCTTCTTCATCTTCAGATTTTTCATATTCTTTGAATAATGAAGCAATTGCTGTTTTTTTAAGATTATTTTCAAATCCATATTTTAAAAATTGATAGACGGGTTGTTCTGCCGTTGTTGTATAAATTATAAGATTGTTATAATCCAAAAAATTTGGAGTCGTTAAAATTTTAAATAATAGATACGTTTTTCCGCAACCTGATCTTCCACAAATAACTGACAAAACTTTATTAGATAAATTTGGATGATGATTAAATTTAAGTTTCTTTTTATTTAATGGGGGTACTTTACTCATTTTTTAATAAAAAAATTTATTTTTATTTTATTTTTATTTTTAAAGAAGAAGAAGAAAATTAAACTTCTCTAGCTTCGCGTGGGAGTTTATACCTCTCGAACCAAAAGATCTATCATAATCTCTTCACCTCCAAAATTTATTTCTTGTCCTTTCTCATCAGTGATTCTAATGCCAATGTTGTTAATAGTTTTTTCTTGTAATAGGAAAATATATTAATGTTTGTGGAATTACATTTAATCTATAACCAATGGGTACAGTAAAAGCTGGAAAACTGAATATTAATTTTGATAATTTACCATTTATATATCCTCCTTCAATAATGTCACAATGTACAACAATTGAATTTATTTCAGTTATTTTTGGAATCTTCTCACCTAAATGATAACCTTGACTATAAGTTTGTTTATTAAATCCTAATAGCTTTGACAATGATCTATCATGATTAAAATCAACTTGATGGTTTTCGTCTAAAGTAAGAGAAAATTTATTAACTGCCGGTTCAACTGCAAAATGTAATTGTTTCTTATCTTTAAATGGTATACCTAAATGTCTCTTAATTTCATTTGATATTGTTTCAACTTCGTAAGAACCAGGAAGAAAAGTTAATATTTTCCACGTTTTGCCTTTATCAGTAGAATATCTAAATTGATCATTCACATCTTTGATAACGTTTTGAATAGTGTTAAATGTAGAGAAACTAGTCAATGCAATTTGATAATTTTTATTTTGTTCTAAATGTAGAATGGGTTCTAAATTACAAGTGTGTGATGAAGTAGTTGTTATAATTTTTAACGTCGTACTAAATTTTGATGAACCCAAAATCTCTGTCAATTTTTCTAAATGATCATTAATTTTGTCTAAATCTGCTGAACACATTTTTAAACTAAAAAAATTAAATAAATATTTTTTTATGAAAAAAGTAAAACAACAACATATTTCAGCTACGGGCGAAGCCCTTGAAGACATCAGAGATGTCCGGTTCGGGCGAAGCCCTTGAAGACATCAGAGATGTCCGGTTATACTTTTATAATCCTCTTCATTTAGAATCTTCTTTTCTAACAGTCTTTTCAATATAGCATGAATTTCATTGAAACTAGAATTATGTCCTTCTTTTATTGCAGATATTAAATATTTAATCTATTTAGTAATTCTTGTGGATCATCTGGTAAAAATACAGTTGTTTCAGTTTTCTGTTTTTCAGATAAACCTTTCCCTACTTTAACTCCCGTTGATAATAAATTTTCTAATTGTTTATAACGTCTAAGAGATTTTACTGCACCAACTCTGTCTAACATAGCTTTATATTTTATGAGATCTTCTACAGCATAATTATTTAAATCTGCTCCTCTTAAAAGATTAACAAAATTTCTATCTAAATTAAAAGGAGATTTATCTGGTGAAAAAATTAAACCTCGAAAAGGTTGTGGAAATATTTCTTTTTGTCCGAGATAAAATCTAGGTATTGTTTTTCCATCTATAAATGAAATAGAATGTTCAAATTGCATAGATTTTGGTAATTTCTTATTAATGTTTGATTCTAGTAATCCATAGTCATCTAATATAGTTTTGTGCTCTGGATCTGTTATATCAATTTGTTTATCATTATTTGTAAGTTCTTTTTCAAGAGTTTTAAATGGTTTCATAGTTTTTTCAAAATCAGTTTTTACTTGTTCGGTTTGCTGCATTTTTTCAAACATATCAGATTGAATACCAGCTTTTATCATTCTATGTTGAAGATGATTTTCTTTCATAATATTTCTTTGTTTTATTAACTCTTCTAATTGTTTTATTCTTTTAAAATTATCAGCTCTAATTTTATCCATTTTTAAAATATAATATTTGAATTTTGTGGTAACATTGGAATACAACAAAAACATTTTACTGAACAAATTATTTTTTTATTGCTTTGTTGTTTGACATCCTTTCGTTTAAAGTTTTCTCTTTTTAAGTTTTGTTTAATAAAGTTTTGTTCAATAAAGTTTTGCTTAAATTTTCGCTTAAAGTTTTTAGCTCTTCTAAAAAAAATTTGTCATTTTCTTCATTAGAAATTTTAGCATCACTAGAAATTTTGCCATCCTGTCTATTCTTATCATCAACTTTTTCGGACTGTAATTGAAAGGTTTGATTTACTTCATTAGCTATTTGATCAAATTTTTCAATCTCATCTAACGTAATAACATTATCATCACATACTCTTTGAAAGTAGTAATGTAGTTTATCATAGACTTCTTTAATATGTAAATGCTTAGTTTTTAATGATTTTCGTTTCTTAGTTATTAAAGATTTATCTAACATTGTAACAAGTGAAGTTGCAAAAACACCCGTACCTGTTAAAGCAGTAGCAACTACTGGAATTACTAAAACACCTGAAGATATAACAATTGTTAAAGCACCTAGACTTATTGTTAAGAATATGCCAATTCCTTGTGTTACATTCTTAACTTGAGTCCATCTCTTTCTTAATTTTTTATAATGCTCTAATCTTAATAATAATTGAGATTCCTTATCTTTCATATAACGTACTCTATCTTTGTGTTTTTCTTTGTTCATTTTTTCAATGTTAATCTTTTCAATGTCCATTAAAGTAGAACTACGTTCATATGATAACGAAGGATATATTCTTGCGGTTTCTTCCACTTTTGTTTCATCCACTTTTGTTTCTTCCATTTTTAAAGAAATATTTTTAACGGGCGAAGCCCTGAACCTTCGGTTCGCAAGTCACATGATATATTTTAAAAACCTGAAAAATGGATAAAATTCATGAATTTGAAATTCTCAACTTTTATGATTTTCGGTGTCCGGTTTTACATGACCTGGAACGGTCATGATTTAAGCAATGAAAAATGTCATAATCACAAATTTGAGATTCTCAACTTTTATGATTTTTTCGGTGTCCTGGAACGGTCATGATTTAAGCGAGGGTGAAAATCGAACCGAAGGTTCTAGGGCTTCGCGCTTCGCCCGATTGTAATTCTCAAATTTTGAGATTTTGAAAAATTTGAAAAATTGGGTATTTTTAAAAACGCTTAAATTTTCGCCCTTCGGCCTTCAGCCACGTGAAATTTGAAGTCTACCTAAATTTTTGAAATTTTTTAAAATTTTGATTTTTTGAAAAAACCCGCAAAAGTGTGACATCCGGCGCAAGCGAAGCGAAGCAAAGCGAAGCGAAGCGTCGCGCCGGATGTCACACTATAAACTACTAATGCTACTCTAAAAGAAAACCATAAATTTTTAAAAAAGTACTTTTGAAAATGTCAATTTTGCTCAAATTTTAACTGAAAGTTCAACATGCATACAAACTAAGTCACAAAAATTGAACTTTTGTCTGACTTATTTTAGGAGATATCAAAAGAAGTTGATAGGGGCGTGCCCCCCGTCCTGGTAGGGTTAACGATTAAAAACAATGGATCCTTTCCTGGCCTTAGAGATAACAGACCCAGCTTGTTTTTGCCAAATTAGTTTATCGTCCAAACAATGCTTCAAGTATAAATAGAATAACCAAATATAGAGTGGTATTCTGAAATGAGAATTGTAGCAAACTTCAATTACTGACATTTTATTCAACTACATTTGGCCTTTTACGGCTTCTCAACATCGACACAACTCCCTATTAAAAGTTGCAGCCATACCCGGGGGAGAGTGAATCAGCCCGAAATTTGAGTTTTGAAAATATGCATTAAAATAAGCTTTAACAAATTGAATTTGCGGGCGTTTTAGGCATCGCATGAGGTTGGAAGTAATGCCATTGATCTTCTCTTTCTTTTGGTTGCACATTTTGCCGCTATACATAGTCATGTTTTGTCATGTTGTCCCAAGAGATGTGGATCGAAGTATCCTCATCTGTATGAAAAGGTTGAACCATAGAGTAAGTACATTTAGGTAGAGTGTCGACTCAAAAAACTGTCTGTATAGTGAAAATTACAGTTTTTTTAAAAAAGCTTAATTTTTGAAAATTTATATGCTACTGACATGAAGCCCACTTTATAAGTAGTATGAAGCAAGTTGGATATCAAAGGGAATGAATATTTGCTAACAATCTTAATTAAGGGGAAATTAAGCTATAATGATGTAGGAAATTTCATTAACTGCATCATAATGCAAGTCATTGCAAGTCTTCAAGGAAAAGTGGAGATTTTCTTTGTTGAGATGTCATGTCTTCGGCGGCATGATTCTTGAATCTGAATAGTAATAGTAATGTGGACCCATTTGCATCTTTCAAAGTTAATTATGATAAGCCATCCTAACTAAGAGGAAATTAAGCTGATTATCAAGGGAATTTCATGATCCGTATTATAATGGAAGTCTTCATGAAAAAGTCGCGATATTATTCGTGCTTTGGCTGAAATTTCAAGTTTTCAATCCAATTTTCACCGGTATGATTTTATGATTCACGAAATTCATGCCTCACTTCTTGAATCTGAATAATGATGTGGAACCATTTACATCTTTCAAAGTTAATTGAAATCATTGTCCTTGATTATGTGATTTTGCTCTGCCAGTGGCAGGTTGCCTGTGATATGATCACGCTTAAGAAGATTCTCTTGAGGTTGAGGATGAAAGTAATAGGAACCCATCGAATTTATAATTTAACAAACATTAAATCTCCAAGGCTGTCATGGCACTGAGAATCTGTTAAATACCATCATTCCTTCTGCATTACAAACATGATCACTCAATTCCGTGGCAATTACTTACTCTATGTCCGTGCAGATTGTGACAGTCGAGTAAATTTTCCTTGTAACTTTCTCTTCTCCCTTTTAGGCGGGACTACATTCCAGAAAGAACATCTGCCACATTCAAATTCAATCTGCCGACGGAGAAGCCTCTTGTTCCGCCATGCAGATCAGTACGAACCAGCTGTCTCTTCTCCAACACAATTCCATTGGAAAGCGGATCCTATGAGCTGCACCCTTCGTTTTCATCAGAATCCATAAATCGTCGAAAAATACAATTACAAAAGGAAGGGAAATGGAATTATGCAGCAAAAGACTTTTCTTTTATTTATTGATGGACACATGGGCTTAGACAACAATTCTGCAAATGATTTGAAACATTACCAAATATCACAGCATGTCCGCGGGTAGCATTGCCAATTGAAAGGCACAGTTTAAATGAGTATATCACATTAGGTGCATATCTTATGTCAGAACAGTTTTTGGATGATTGTTTTACATTACTC
Organism: Prostheceraeus crozeri; assembly: GCA_907163375.1. Lineage (NCBI taxonomy): Eukaryota > Metazoa > Platyhelminthes > Polycladida > Euryleptidae > Prostheceraeus > Prostheceraeus crozeri. Next base: position 5,950 of record CAJQUW010012665.1, read on the forward strand.
ATTCATAATTCATTGATTTATGAGATGTCACTTTCAGAAGTCTTCTGCAAATAGATTTATTTTAAGGGATTGACTTTGTGGTGAATTCAAACTATGTATTCAAATGTATTCTACACGAAAAAGGGCTACATACACTGACAAAGTCCCAAGTGAGTACCAGAATGAGTACTGAGCCTGAGTACCAACTATGACTAAGAACTGAGTCCCAAAATCTAGTACTCATTGGGTTAGAAACAGGGATGCGGAGTCGGAGTCCCGGAGTCCTATCAAAATGCTAGGACTCCGCATCCCTGGTTAGAAAGCACAGTACTTAATTCATACTCATACTTGAGTTGCATATAGGACTAGCACCTCCATTATATCGAACCCGCTGTATCACATAAACACATCTATCGCAGAACTACTTTGCCAATTAAACACAAATGCGTTTGGATCACTAAAATATGCACAAGAATCAAAGCGTAGTCGGTGAAGTGGGTAGACGTTGGCAAGGCACAAAGCACTGTCGCTGAGGATGCTTTTCATCCAAATTGATGTCTCAGGTTCATTGAGAAGATATCGATAAAATGTCACAGGTTGGTTTGCAGGATCCCCTATTGTTTCAATTCACCCACTTCGAAAACTCATCTATTGATATTGATATTTTCGTCATATCAGTAGTAGAAATGTGAAGGCATTGCGTGTTGAAATTGATTTGTACACGAATCTCAAAACAAAAAGATTCTTCATCCACTTCTTGTATTGCCAAGTTAAATAAAATAAAGAAATACTGTACAAAAGTTAAAAGGATTACGAGGACATGTCCAGAGGCATTTCGCCGGTTCACTTCAGTGGAACACACTGGATTATAGAATGGTAAGTTGCGATGTCTGACATACACTGTAAACCAGCACCTCCTGAAATCGAAGAAACCTGCATCCTAAAGCGCCACACACTAGAATTTTAGGAGGTTGCGTGAAATAGAATGTTGACATACTAAAGAGAACAATAACCCTAGTGCGCTAGCCTCCTAAAACGCTTTGCTTTAGGATTTTTTTATTAGTTACGAATAGTGTCTGGCTTTAGTGTGTGATTTAGGAGGTGCTGGTTTAGAGTGTAGAGAGCGGTCACGAGAGTGAGCTAATAAAGATGAATATTAATCTGCTACCACGCAAGGTGAATTTGATAAGTTTCTTTCTGTACGCAAAGAGCCAGCACCATAACTTTGATAATGAGCGACTAGAATTTGTAGATAGCGGAAATTGTTTCTACTACCAATGATAGAAAAGTAAGATGACGGACTGCGATTTTTGTCAAAAGTTCTGCAGGATATAATTTGACAAATAAACAGAGCTGGCACGAGCATTTTTCGATCTTGGTCTTATATCCACAGTAATAGCCCATTTCGGGAGATGTTCAGCAATTCTCATGGATAAGCGGCGCTCAATACGACCGACATAGCTGAGTCCACAGCTGCATTCGAATTTGTAGAATTATATGAGATCGGATGACTTTGCTCAGTTTATCCTTGAGAGAACCAGTCAGAATAGTATGGGCAAGAAAAGAATAATCTGATCCACAGCAGGATACATTCGGTGACATGCCACGCGTAATTCAGGAGCACCCCAAACATCTGTGGTTAAACATATTCTATTCTTCTACCCGCGTACATACGCGCTGCACTAAGAGTTGGAAATTACTTGCTCTGATACTGTTAAAACATGGGGAATTTTTATGAATACGCGCGGGTGAGCGTTTATAGTTTGCGCATCGTCTACGGTTGTCTGCGCTGCCGCTTGAACCACGGATGAACCGCTAGGCATGTTCTGTCTTCCCTGAGCATGAAATTGAGGTCCTATCACATTGTTTAGCCTCTGATACATGCAGACACATGAGACGCAAAGTCTATATAACAGGACTGCCGACAGATGTTGCAGGAATGTCCCGCATAGCCACGGATGTTTAGGGTCATGTGTAATTACGTGTAGTTTACGTGTAATTGAGTGTGGCATGTCACCAAGTGTGTGCTCGTTCAACAGAAGAGATCAGACGAGAGCGAACTTCACGCGCTTTCAAATCTCCCTGAAAGGGGATATGAACAAAAACAGGTTTGCAACTGTGTCCGATCATGACTTCACGTTTGGCATCAGCATAACCGTAAGTATTGATGAACCTATCACGGCAACCAATCATCTTCAAGGTCTCAGTTAACGCGCGCAGCTCCTGAGCTAACTCCACAGAACATATCATCCTGGCACGATGGAAGACAATACGGACAAAGTTATTATTATAAGTCATAGGTACTTAGTGGTACATAGTGGTTTTCGAATCACTCGGGTGCGAGCATGACCAGAATCGATGCGAATGCCGGAAACATCCAGAAAATTGAGGAAAATTTCTTTTTCCATCTCCATGGAAACTGATATTGTCATGAAGGGAGTTCAAAGAACGATAGAAAGCACGCGCATCATTCTGAAACTTGCAAAGAACGAAAGTATCGTCCACATAACGAGTTTCATCAGGCCACTATCAGCAGAGTGATTGGTCAACATCTTGGTCTCCAAATGACCAAGAAAGATGTTGGCTAGGATAGGGCCAAGTGGGTCTCCCATGGCCACGCCATCCGTCTGGTTGTACAGAACCCATCAAAACTGAATGGAATATCCTTAGTGCAGAAGAGAATCAAATTCCGAAGAGTATCAAATTTAAATCTAATTAGTGGTACTCATCATGCAGTACATATTTCATGCAATTCAAGCTTGTGATTAACAGACATCTCGAAGTTTATGAGCCAGATAAAGAATCCCGAAAATCATTTATTTTATTGGGCCAAAAGGTCATCGTATTTATTGCTCAGAGTTGCTGTCGAACGGTGGGAAATTAACGCCATTTTAGATAAGCTGAAAATTTGATTATATCGCCTATCAAAGACTTCATTTTCTTCCATTGCAATTTTTGATTATCACTTGAACGTGGTAAAATTAGATTTTCCATATCAAAACTTGTTTACAATTTTTTCTGTGGGCAAACTGCATGCATATGCGTCTCCAGACCAAGAAATTTATAAATAACTTTCATAAGAAAATTAAGTGATATCTGAACATTTGCCATTGATGAAAGTTGCCACAATCAGGCATTGATCAACCCATCAATCGCTTGATTGTGTGATCATCTGTTCTTATCAAAATTTTACTGTTGATCTTGTCCGAACCGTTGCAATTTTGTCGCAACGAGCGGGACACATTCATTACGCAATAAATTTCCTCATTTTTACGGATAATAGATTATACCAGATTATTACATAGTTGTAGAATCGCATTCAGAATCCCTTCTACATTTGATAGAATTTGCTCACAGTGAAAAGCTTAGTATACTAAGATATTTTAGTATGCCTTAGATATCTGCGATAGAATCATTATACCAGTAGAGACTGATTCTATCGCGGATATCTATGGTCCTCGCAATCTGGCACACATTATAACGGATAGAGGATAGCTATACGATTCTCTAGGACATAGCTCGTGAGATCATTTGATATATCCCTCGGGCTAAAGCCCTCTGAATTCATCAAATCATTTTCCCTCTATCCGGAGAATCGCATAGCCACTATCCATTACTTAGTTATGAGTTATTCTTTCATATTTAATTTCATTGTTGTTATTTATAGGACATAACAGAATAAATTCTCATAATTTCATAGTTTTGCTAGGAAAGTGCAAAAATAACTGAATTGCTCATTTGCAAGAATAGTTCAGTTATTCTCACAATTGATGCTAGAGCATGCTCTGGAGCAATATCACTGATGGTTCGATTCATTTACTAGAAAAAAAGTGATACATACCACACGAGAACAGATAATATTGCTTCCATTATGACACATTACTACGTAGCGTATACGATAGAATATAGTTCCTTGCTCCATTTGTTTTTCATTTGTTTTCTAACCACTTCTTTTTCATTCTTCATCGGTCTAACATTAGAAGCAGCCACCATCAGGCTTTTGAACATCAAATTGTTCAGTTAATTCAACTTAACTTGCTAATTTGTGCTACTGTTTTGGTTATTTTTGATAGCTTATATCTTATGACTGTTCGTTTAAGAAACATACCGCATCTCTGTGAATTTTTGAGAATGTCCATTGTATCAACCACAAAGATGCCTTCCAAAAGCAAATTTTGCAAGAGTAAATTTCAGAATAAATTAGACACTTTTGTGGCAGTTTTCTTGCACAATAGGGCTTCATTAGTTTATCATTATTATATTTCCAAGTCACTGATTGCTTCATCCGTGTTTCCTGCAAATTCGAAAACGATTCTAATACTGTCTTCTTCATTGAAATTTCTCATTCATCGCACCTCTTGGGTTACAAAAATTGAATTGGTGCTGACGTATCGACCTAACAACTTTCCTCGACCTCTTTGACAATCCCCTTGGTGTGTGGTGAAGTCTTCAATTAGGCCTGTCATTCATGCGTCAATGTTACAATTGTTAAATTGAACGCAGCAGAATTGCATCTTGAACTAATTGCTTCTATGGCTGAATTAAAAACTGTGAATGTAACTGACTTTTGAATATGAAGGTGAAAATCATAGAGCTGGGCTATGATTGATCATTGCTTTCTGCTGATAACAAAATAGATGTACCATAGACAAATGTGATGCATGGAGATCTTCATAGTTTCAAAACACTCGTGATATAAACCTCGTGATGTGCAGAATACTCGTGTTTTGAAATTATGAGAATAAATTTCTCTACACCACATTTATCTATGGTACACTTATTCATGATAGTTTTCAGAAAATCCTCCAAACGTTTGCAATACATGCATGATGCTTTCTGCATATTCGAATGAATAACAGACACTTAGGATGCGTCATAGACAACGCACTATGATGCAAGGTAGAAAGCGTGCACGTAAGGTCAAGAACACGTTGGTCTGTCGAAATATTCACAGTTTGTGCATCAAGCATCCAAATATTAAGGCCAATAATCATGCTAGAATTTTCAATCCTGATTTGAGATTTTCATGGTCATGATAGTCTAATGGCTCAACCTGTTGCAAGAGCAATCAAGTTGGATGAATGGGTCACAATGATGTGGTCAGCGTTGCCGAGGTGAAGCAGTGCAGCATAGCATGGACATAAGGTGGAGAAAACTGGAAATACTGACCCCCAACCTCTCATCCAGAGAATCCCCTGTGTCCCAATCGTGGAGGATAAAGGTTCGTGTTTTCAGGCAGTCTTTTTAATTAACTCTTTATGCCGGATGTGTTAAATATCGAACATCAAACAAATAAAGTTTGCATTAGGTGACATGCAACGCTCAATTACGCGTAATTACACATGACCCTCAACATCTGTAGCTACGCGGGACATTGCTGCAACATCTGTCGGCAGTCCTGTTATATAGACTTTGTGTCTCATGTGTCTGCATGTATCAGAGGCTAGACAATGTGATAGGACCTCAATTTCATGCTCAGGGAAGACAGAACATGCCTAGCGGTTCATCCGTGGCTCAAGCGGCAGCGCAGACAACCGTAGACGATGCGCAAACTATAAACGCTCGCCCGCGCGTATTCATAAACATTCCTCATGTTTAACAGCATCAGATCAAGTGATTTCTGACTCTTAGTGCAGCTCGTATGTACGCGGGTAGAAGTGTGACATAACTCAATATCTAATTTCGATCTCACATTTACTCCTATGGTTTACATTATGGCAGTATCTCCAAGCTTTCGAAGGACGGATGGAGCATAAATATTTGGAAGCATTTTGTTCTACACGGATGGAATCATTGGTTTCAAAAAGCAATAATAGTATTATTTTGAAGAATTAAGAAACGCGATTATCAAAATTCTGAGAGCTGAGGTCGAAAAGTCACCAACAATTGACTCATATCGGCACGTGCATGGAGCATTTTTCAACCTCTGAGAATTGGTGTAGGCGGAAAAATAAGTGTCAGCACTAACCCCATAAACAAAGGAATGGATTCTGCAAAAACTCTAACGGCGCGCTGAGCGGCAATTGGTGGGTCTAATTTTGGAAGCGTGAACATCAATGAATTCATGAGCGCATTGTTTCGAAACGCACATGTTAAGAGTTATCGCACATTGGCCGCTTTTATCAAAGCTGGCGCTATGGTGGACCGCAAGTTGGAATTAAATTTCACCGGAAACTTATCGAATAGTAGCACGCTTAACGGCAACAAAGGATAAAAGTCGCCTCCATGCCATCGAATGAGTCTAGGATTGGTCAGGCCAAACTCACATGTAGATTGGTCTTAGAACTTCGAAAACTGATATTGGTCATAGCCAATGTCGAACCACAGGAACTTCTAAAGCCTACGTGGCCAGTGAAATTTTGGGAAAGTGGGCCATCGAGCTGTAAGTGGACACCCAATGTAATGAGGAAAATGGACTTTATAACATGATTCTCGAGTCAAGAGAGGGACTTCGATTTGCACCTATCTGACTTGAACAAACTGACGTTTGTTTGATCTCTTCTTGTCTTTAAGAAGAGTCAAGTTCGTCTTGCCTGATCGAGCTCGCGGAAAGAAGACTTGCTGGAAGCTTCGTGGACGTTTTAAAGACAAGAGTGGTAACGTACACTTCTCTCTGTGGCTATTTAGAGAAGGTTCGATATTTTTCTCAGTAACTGTAATTTGTCGTTCGAAAGTATCTACATTATCTTTAGCAGCTTTTGCATCTATCTCTGTTTCATTCATTATAGTATCTAGTCTTAACAGTTGTTAATTGAATCACTCTGTGATATTTGCATTGTCATGATAAGTGTCATTTCGTGCTAATGTTTACCAGACTATTTGAATAATTGATATTGTCTCTGTGTCATTGAACTTGTTTTGACTTTGCGCGCAGCACCAACCAGCAGGAGACGGGGACAAACGGGATCTCGGGTTTGAGCCTGAGTTGCTTTAGCCGTTAAAAATCGAAAGGGACTTTATTACATTCAACTACGTAGTTAACCGAGGGTTGTTGTCATAGTTAAGGCAATTTAATTCTGGCACTGTAGTCTCAGCTGATTATTTTCAATTCAAGTTAAATAATTTCGTTTATCCTTCAACGAGTACTCAACTGTTTCTAAATAAAATTCGCATCAGCTGAAGTTTTAAAGCGTTGATCGTCTGTCCTTCTCTCTCTTGATCTTCTTCTCCCTTTGCCGCTCTTTTCACATAGATGCTAAAGTTAGCGATACCATCATTTAGCCGGCTACATAATTAGACGGAGCACTAGGTGACATGCCACGCGTAATTCACACGTAATTGCGGAGCCCCCCAAACATCTGTGTTTAAAGATATTATATTCTTCTACGCACGTACATACGAGCTGCACTAAGAGTCAGAAATCACTTGATCTGATGCTGTTAAAACATGGGGAATGTTTATGAATACGCGCGGTCGAGCGTTTATAGTTTGCGCGTCGTCTACGGTTGTCTGCGTTGCCGCTTGAACCACGGATGAACCGCTAAGCATGTTCCGTCTTCCCTGAGCATGAAATTGAGGTCCTATCACATTGTCTAGCCTCTGATACATGCAGACACATGAGATGCAAAGTCTATATAACAGGACTGCCAACCCGAAGTCAAAAAACTTTATAAACTTAGTAGTGGCATTGTAAAAACTTGGTAAATCGTAATAATACTACTAGGCATCTATCTAAGACGTGGTAAGACTACGAAGTACATTTTATCGTAGTAAAATTAGTAAGTACGTAATAAGTAGCTACTAAGTTTAGTCCGATAGGAAAATGGCGCAGTAAACTTGCTAGTCAGATGGCAAGTAACTTATAGCGTTTAATTAAACAGGGTGTGGCATAAATAATGCATTAAAAAACTGGAATTACATCGTAGTCCTGCAATTTCATATTAGAAACTGTGCGTTTCAAAACATTATTCAAGAATTTTCGTAGATATTCCAGATCGACGATGATACCAATGGAAGAGTGAAGATGGCATTTAAGCCTACGTCAGGAATTTTTCACATTCAAAGATATCGAATGATTAACGTTTCAACAATACTTGAAGCGATTGATCAGGAATTACACAAGAACAGCTTCCCTGAAAGTATCCCTTTATGGGACCCCAATTACTTTTTTGAGAAAATTTGATTGGTTAAATAAGAAAATCACATAGTTTTAAATTTCAACGATGCATGACATGAGCAGGACAGCAGCAGTTTAATTCAGTTTTCGAAGCCGGAATAGCAAAAGTACAGGTATAATGGATGCAAACTCCATGAATATAAAAAGCTTATAGATTTATATCAAAGTTAAATATTCCTGTGGCAACAGGAAATTCTTGTAATTTCTTGTAATAATTATTAGGTAGTGCAGGAATAGCTCATGGCAATATTTTAAAGGACGTTAATGAATGTTGAAATTAGCCTGTGATGACAATTTTGATCATATGATTAAGGATGATATATAAAACCAACTCACCAGACAAATAATTGACGCTTAGTGTTTTTGCTGAAATAAGTAACTGCAGTAATACGTTGAACACTTAGATTAGCAAAAACAGTTTTTCTCGATATTCCGTAATAATCCCGAGCATAAACGCCTCTACGTAAATTACATCTGTTTCAACTATTTCCCTCTGGACCATACAGAATCGAAAATTTAAAAAAATTTCTTTTACGATGAGATATTTATCATTATATATAAACGAAAATGTAACGGAAAATAATATTTATACAAATTTTCTTTGCAAACCAATTGTACTACATTCCTAGAATGCATGCAATGACGAGCATACATTCTTTAAGCATATCACAGGATAAAAAAATTTATATATAAGAAATGTGTGGATTTACAGATATATTTCATTGCCGTAATCACAGACATCAGATAATCAACATTATAGTCTTATAGACTTATTTTAGTATAATCTGATGTCTATGGCCGTAATATTTTGAGGAAGATTTCATTCCGTGCCGCATTTTCTGATAAAAGGTAAAATAATGACAAAATGACATAAATGGAAAACATAAAAAATTGAGGTTATTTTCTATAATATCTCTATGCTTACACTTTGCATGTTGTTGTAATTTAGGTATTCAACCATTATTATTATTTTCATGATAAATTACTTTACTCAGTGTTCGCATGGATAATAACGAGCAGGAAGTCAATCTTCATTAAAATCAAATAATATAATATGAGTTATAATCGGTTCTCAATATATGGCTTCAAGCTTTAACATTTAGGGCAAAAAAGAAATGCGATATATATATTTAGTTATCTTCTAAATCTCTGAATGATTACTTATCCTGCCTGCCGGGAGATCAGAGATTTAGAAGATAAGTAATTCTGTTGTCTCGATCAGGCAAGATTCCTATTATATCTGTATATCCGATGTATATGCAGTGGTTTGATTATAACTCTCTCTTCTCTCCTCTCTGGTACAATGACGTCATCAAAATGTAGATCTATAAATATCTTTTAAGGTTGATATCAAAAATGATCTTTAACAAGTTTTTAAAAGTAAATTTAGTAATCGAATATTTTATTCTTATCAACTTTAATAAAAATATTCTAAAATAAATGATTTGCAAAAAGATATTAATGCGCGCTATTCATTGACCAATCAGTGAACGTAACGTAGCAACGTACGAGAGAGGAGCTTTGTGCACCTTATAATTTCGCCATATGCAGTACACGCTTTTAATTAAGTGTGAACTTGTCGAGCCGAAGAGAATAAAATCTCAAAATGTTCAAGAACACATTCCATTGATGTGAGACTAATAAAGAGGTATTCTATTTTAATATTATTCCTCAAATAGGGTTAAAATAATTTTCTCTTCAAGCTTGCATGTTTGTTAAAGTACGTAATATTTTGAATCTAATGTACCAGTTTCGAAATCACTAGTGACTCCTTGTTCAGAGCACTGCCACTATTTTTCTTTATCACCTTACCTTATTATGTATTGGTTTGTTACATATTGAAGTTTCACGGATCAAATAGGAATGTAGCTATAATACAAGTCAAAGTGGGAATTTAGCGTGATATTCAAGAAAATGTGTACCAACTACGTAGGCCTGTAATTTAGCGCTCATACAATTGAAGGCGCGGTAGATGTCTCTATTGGTTTTCCATGTTTGTACTATTTACTTATGAGATCGTACGTACTTATGTAATATGAATTAAATATTTATCTACAAGTCATGGGCCTAAGTTAGCCTTCATAGTGAATTAATTGACAGCCCAAATCCTGGTCGATCTGCAGTCACCAGTGTGGTACAGGACTAATGAATGTCAATGTTAATGCTTATAATACGAGAGCTGCACATAAATGGAATGAGTATCGAGTTGTTTCTTTGTTAATTATGCAACATGTGACTGAGTCCAGTAATACTGACGTATAGATATGAGTCACACAAACTTTGTTGAATGACGGTCCTTATGAGTCAACAGCATGAATAATAAGTATTGTTCAACGAGACAATGACTCAAGTCATCATTTGGGGCGGAACACAAAGGACTATTGAAGCCTAACAATAGTGAATACATCCAATTCTAGTACAATTGTTGAAAGGAAGGTTGCGCTAGTTGTAAGACTTGGCAGTGCGCATACAACACAATAGATCGTGAAAAGACTCATTACGCGCGCCTACCCTATTTTATCTAAGGATTTGATCAATAGTATAATAAGTATCGGGTTGTTTCTTTGTTATGCGGTGTAGTACAGATCTGAGTCACACAAACTATCATGAATGACTTTGTTATGAGTCAACAACTTGAATAAGAAGTATTTTTCAACAATACAACGACTCATATGTTGATCATTCGGGCGGAACACAAAGGACTAACAAGAAACATCTGAAGCCTAACAATAGTGACTGTATCCAATTCAACTACAATTGTTGAAAGGAAGGCTGCGCAAGTTGTATGTTATGTAAGACCGGGCAGTGTGAATAATACACGAGTGACTATGGAAGGTCTATACAATATGACATGATCGTAGTTGATATGAGTAAAAGCGTTAAAGGAGCTAATCAATAGTTACGATTTTAGGATTTCTGATTTTGTGATTTTCATGTCCATCGCGCAGATATTGGTCATTTTGTTGAAAAGTACATTCTGGAAATGACTCCATGCATTACAAGTACTCTATCTACCCTACATGTTTTGATGTGTACGACATGCTAGTATGATGTAGTTGATATGAGTAAAAGCGTTTAAGGAGCTAATCAATAGTTACGATTTTAGGATTTCTGATTTTGTGATTTTCATGTCCATCGCGCAGATATTGGTCATTTTGTTGAAAAGTACATTCTGGAAATGACTCCATGCATTACAAGTACTCTATCTACCCTACATGTTTTGATGTGTACGACATGCTAGTATGATGTAGTTGATATGAGTAAAAGCGTTAAAGGAGCTAATCAATAGTTACGATTTTAGGATTTCTGATTTTGTGATTTTCATGTCCATCGCGCAGATATTGGTCATTTTGTTGAAAAGTACATTCTGGAGATGACTCCATGCATTACAAGTACTCTATCTACCCTACATGTTTTGATGTGTACGACATGCTAGTATGATGTAGTTGATATGAGTAAAAGCGTTTAAGGAGCTAATCAATAGTTACGATTTTAGGATTTCTGATTTTGTGATTTTCATGTCCATCGCGCAGATATTGGTCATTTTGTTGAAAAGTACATTCTGGAAATGACTCCATGCATTACAAGTACTCTATCTACCCTACATGTTTTGATGTGTACGACATGCTAGTATGATGTAGTTGATATGAGTAAAAGCGTTTAAGGAGCTAATCAATAGTTACGATTTTAGGATTTCTGATTTTGTGATTTTCATGTCCATCGCGCAGATATTGGTCATTTTGTTGAAAAGTACATTCTGGAAATGACTCCATGCATTACAAGTACTCTATCTACCCTACATGTTTTGATGTGTACGACATGCTAGTATGATGTAGTTGATATGAGTAAAAGCGTTAAAGGAGCTAATCAATAGTTACGATTTTAGGATTTCTGATTTTGTGATTTTCATGTCCATCGCGCAGATATTGGTCATTTTGTTGAAAAGTACATTCTGGAGATGACTCCATGCATTACAAGTACTCTATCTACCCTACATGTTTTGATGTGTACAACATGCTAGTATGATGTAGTTGATATGAGTAAAAGCGTTAAAGGAGCTAATCAATAGTTACGATTTTAGGATTTCTGATTTTGTGATTTTCATGTCCATCGCGCAGATATTGGTCATTTTGTTGAAAAGTACATTCTGGAAATGACTCCATGCATTACAAGTACTCTATCTACCCTACATGTTTTGATGTGTACGACATGCTAGTATGATGTAGTTGATATGAGTAAAAGCGTTAAAGGAGCTAATCAATAGTTACGATTTTAGGATTTCTGATTTTGTGATTTTCATGTCCATCGCGCAGATATTGGTCATTTTGTTGAAAAGTACATATTAAGGCCATCAATCAGATATTAATAAGCGCAATTATTTTAGGTAATGGAATCTGAAAAGCGTATTCGCAAGGAGATCAATAAATTCGATACTCCCTCCGCTGTCGGGTACTTATTATTTTACTTCAAGGAGGATGGTACATATGAACTTCTGACGACAAATAGCTTACTTCTGCCACAGGATTTTGATTATACTAAGGCAGAAGTAAAAGACCATTTTGTGTTAAAACCCGATATAGATGCTCGCCTTCTCGCGAAATCGACGGATGAGGCTGATATCAAACGGTACCAAATACAACTAGAAAAAAGGTTGAAGAAAAAGTCAATTGAAGAAAAATCATTCAATGTTACACAGGAGTCCCTGAACTTTCTGGAGGTTCAGGAGTCAGCAGGAGGACAGTGTTCACGTGAAGACGATCAAGATAACATAGAGATCTATGAAGAGATCTATGATTTAGGAGGTATTGATGAGGAGGAAGTGAAAGAGGATGATATAGGAAGTGTTGTTAACTCCATCCCCAGTGTGGCTTCGAATCGGGCGATTATTGAGCAGTTGAAGGAGAACGGCAAATACTTGCGGTCTGCTCTGAAAATGCAAGAGAAAATTTACGGCCAAGTAAAGTTGTGTCGCAAATATTTAGCCGGGAATAAAATTGAAAGAACTGTACCATCTTCGCAACCAGCCGTCATGTTTAAAGGCGAAAATCTCACCAACTTAGGGGATAACAACATGGACATGTCGATGTTCGGCGTGTCTCTTGCTCGCCGGCTGTTCACGGATAAGGAAATAACTTCGGCTATGTTGTTCCCCAAAAGGTCTACTGCCAGACCCTCTCTTTCACCCACACGCTCAAAACTTTTTAGAGAAGCAGTGGTTGCTCGATTTGGGGATGATGACATCAAGGAGGCAATCGTCGCTGTAAACTGTCTTGGAAATGACTTGAAACGCGGAAAGAGGAAGCGTCGTGAACCTATGTAGTCATTCTTTCTTGATAAAATGTACCTGTCTCTATGAATGTGCCGATGTACTGGCCGATTTTCCGGTTCTATCGATAATCTGCACATTTTTGACGTACAGGCCGATAACTACGATTTACGTTGGGTTAAGAGCTATCATCTATCGGCCGTGTTAAGTTGAAATACTAAGTTCTTATTTCTTAGTAATTTTGAAGTGCATTTGAAGTTAAATTGACTTTTAGAAACAAGTAATCAAAGTTGACTCTGATTTTGTTGCCGATAATCGGTGATCGGCAAAATTCTGTATATCGGCACATCTTCATACCTTTTGATGAAATTGATGTATTGCCCACATATAACTAACCAAACAGTCAAAGAATTTTTTTAATAGATGAACTCACTGTTTTTATAAGATGATTTGAGGGATCACTTCGGTTCTTCAAAATTGTTCAAAAAATGAGTACTGTCGTGTTGTCACTTATCTACGGTCTGTCAAATATCACACACGTGGTTTCTCAAACTGAACCTTAAAGAAACACTGGATGAACATAAATAATTTGACTAGGGTAAACTCGGGTAATTTGGACACTCGGCTAAAATGGACACTCCTTAAGTAACGGCTCCGATTTTGAAGTAACGAAACATTTTGATTTTATCAAAACTTATAGAAAAATGATTGCATAAAACTGCTAGTCACGTGACTATCAGAATTATCCAATATGCGGTCGTTGTGTAGGCTGCTGACGATGATGTCATGGAAACGACTCGTCGTAGAAATATCGTTTAACAAGAACGCTAACATTGCTTATTTGCCAGCGAATGATTCGAAGTCAAGATAAGGTACCACGGCGATCATTTTTATATCAAAAGTTAAACATTATCGTGTAGTAAGATAATATTTGATAATCAAATCCATATCGAATGCATTCTTAGAAACAGACATAATTTAGTTACTCGGGTAAAATGGACACAGGACTTAGGGTAAGATGGACAGTATATCAGGGTAAAATGGACACTTTCAGGATAAAATGGACACTAATATTTTAAGTGATATAGAAGCGTATTATTCACTTTTCGTTATTTCTTTTCCTTCATGTACAGGAAATCGTAAGTAAGACCGTTACAATAGAGTTTGGAGACCTGCTATGAAGGCTACATATTTAGTTAGATACATATAGCTTTTACTTGATGAGCAAAACTTCTCACCAGATTTTATCAATTTTCATACCTCCTTTTTTCATGTATGTTGATCATATTTGAATCACTTTTTGTAAATGCATGTATGCACTTTTGGTCCGTTATCTTCTCTAGCCAACATGATAATTGACTTAGTTATAGGCATAGGATATAGGCCTGATCTAGCATAGGCCTACATTGTAGGTCCCTTCTAATAGTCTAGGCCTACCATCAGTGTATTCGATAAACTTATGATTTTTTACCAACAGATGAAAAAAAATATCAAAAGTGGACAAACGATGCTATGCAAAGAGCCATCAATGAAGTAGAATGCAAATATTCTGAATGTGGAATATCAAACAAAAAAAGCATGTTAAAAATCTTAACAGTAGTCAAGTATGAACATTTACATCTGGATATATGTACAAGTGGTTTCCAGCTAATACAAGTCAACTATATGAATAACAATCATCGCTGGAATCGAAAAAATGCTAAGAAATGAAATGAATAATAATAATAATAAAATAAATAATTAATCAAGTATATAATTTCATTTCTTTTCGAAAATAACCTTCAAACATGTCTGAATTAGGATAAACCAGCAAACACATTTTTTACGTTTTAAGGGATTTTCAAACACTTTGAAGCACGCTTTAAACAAAACAAATCAATTTTATATTTTAGATAAAGCGTTTTTATACCAAGGAGCACCAGAAAATAAACTGCTTTATGTAATGATTTTAAATTCATCTTTTTCGTCCAAATAACTGTCACCCTAATGTGTATGCCTAAAATACGTGCGTATATGAAGAACCAGATGTTATATACTTAAATTGTATATGAATTTGTAGTCTACACTAGTCTATATTACATATTTTCATGTAAAACAATCGTCAAAATAATATACGCATACAAATTTGTATAAAACAAAAGTGTCCATTTTACCCTGATTAGTGTCCATTTTAGACTGACAGGGTGTGCAATTTAGCCAAGTAGCTTTACATGCATTAGAAAGGAGATAGTCAGTGTCCAAATTACCCGAGTTTACCCTATATGATCACTTCCTCAAGTTGTCTTGATTCTTTTTATTTGCCTGATAGAAAGAAAAAGATATTTTTCTGCTACTACTTCTGTTTTCATTTCGTGTCCATGTAGTATATATGAAGCTTCGTTGTATGTGTGTGTGTCGTTTTAGTGGGATTGGAGTAAGATAATAAACTAAGCTATACAAATAATATTTTTGTTGAGAAATGATGAGGATGGTAGTGTTTTCCAATTTGCCTACATTGGCACAGTTAGAAAAGTTGACCCTCGAACTTTTCTAAATTTTGCATTTTCGCGACTACTTGGAGATGTGGGCCTATAATCTAAACTTTTGTAATATACTCATTGATGTGGTCAGCTTGCAAAAAAACACTTATTTTACAGACATGCCGAAGAGGAAATATCTCAGAACTCGGCGAAAGCAGCAACTACCACGGAACCGAGGCGACCTGTTTTCATACTTGAGCGATATATCTTCGTTGGATTCGAGTGTGACCGATGATGGACCGAGAGCTTCTCCACAATTACTTGAAGAACAGGTGCCTTCCGTCAGTTTGCAGTGCGAATATGAATTCTTCAAACGTAATGCAATAGCTACTTCTTCTCCATTACCAAGTGACGACCAAAATAGTGAAAGTGACGCTTCGAGTCTTCTAGATGACGAAGACGCTCTATATTGCGGTTCATTAATGTCTCTAACGGAATTTGATGAAAGATTGAGTGATATTGCTACAAAGCATCGATTTTCGGATAGGGCACTGTCGGATATATTGAAGTTATTTACCGATGCTCTTCCTTGCCCCAATAATTGTCCTTCTATACACGAATTCAAGAAAAAGAAAGAGGAGGAGACAGTTCTTTCTGACCAGGTACATGGTGGAATCTACTATTCTCTTTCCATTCAAGAGCAGATGGGGAAGATTTTGTGCAACGCCTCCACATTCACTGGTATTTCAACAAATAGCAATCTCTGTGATATGACTGATGGAACTTTGTTTCCTGCAATTCAGCCTAGGACAATATATTTGATACTGAACACTGATGGACTTTCTCCCGTGCACTCCAAGTCAATTTCGGTATGGCCAATACTCCTTTCAATTATAAACCTTTCTCCTATTGAAAGGCGTCTGATCAGCAATATTGTGATGATTGGTTTTTTCGTTGGTGATAGTGGAAAGCCTCCTTGGAATGAAATTTTACCTTACGTTATTCGTCAGGTTAGAGAAGGTGTATTGCATAATGATGTCATGTGGAAACTCGAAATTGTCGCATTGGTTGCTGATTTACCGGCTAAAAGCTCGATATGCAATATCATGAATTTCAATTCAAAGTGAGTGATTGTTTCAAAGCAATTTTAACGATATTTCCCAAATATTAAAACAGCTCAATCGGGTACTTTCCAGACTTGGACGCGGGTCCATGGACCCGCGGGCGATCCGTGGGTCGGGTCGGGTCGGCTCCGTTTTTCAGACCCACGGGTCTGTGCGGGTCCATTTTTCTGAATTTCTTGAATAATTTTGAATTTTTTTGTATAAAAGTCCGAGGTATGCTAATGCCTCAGTCTATTTCTGAGCGATTTGTCTTCTGATCACATTGAAATTCGAAAGCTTTTCTTGATACGTAAACTGATGAGTAATGTTAAACAGTCTTCTACCGATGTATGTTGTATTACGGTACATCTCTTACATCTAGCTAGCACCACTAATTATTTATAGATAACGGAGACTTTGTGAATCACATACATGTATGTTGCGTTTTATGATATTCAGTTATCTTACAAACACTCATTCGAATGAATCGAATCTACCATACTGACTTAGGACTTTCTCTCTCCCTTATCTTTACTTGATTCCCTAGACCGGCCGTGATATTGAACAGGAACAGTATTTTCGTCGTGTAGGAATTTGCGAATTTCGTCGTGTAGGATATTTGTAATTTTGTAAGTTAGTGTTACTATTTGCTGATATTTACACTTTAACGACAAACAATTGATGAAAAAGCATTTATTACGTGATATACGAGCACTCGTACTCGTCTATGGTAATTGGAACTGTGGTATTTTGCCTTCGTGGTTAAACCCTATCTGACCTGTGTTTTTTTGTACCTTCAAAAGTCTTGGGGTCCTCCTAATCTCATAACCAATTGCACAATAATCACGTGTTAACACAATCCGGGTATGCTCTTTCTAATGGTGATGTTCGCTATCCTTGAAAAATTATCTTCATGGTTTAAACGGCATTTTAAAATTTGAATTGACATTAGTATTCAAAATTGCCTGTTTCTGAGTTTCAGTAGAAATTTAACACTTATAATCATATCACGTATAATAAATTTTCTATCATCCATTTACTATATACCGGGTAACTTCATTGTATCAATTTCATGTATATCTATACATCACCGGATTTGAATTAGGCCTATTGAATACAACTCAGATTATTCATTCATCTATTTGTAGAAATATTCAGTTATCTAATTTGCCGCCAGTTAACTTCCTTCATTTTGATCGTACTACAATTTTCTAACTTAGATATCACTCATGTATAATTCTCATGTGATCGAAGTCATCGGTTTCCAAAAAACAAAGGTTAAAACCAAAAAAGCAAGGGTTAATACTGTAAAATTCTATACTCCTTGGCTTTTCCCAAAATCTCTTTCAATAATGACTAGCAAGGTTCTTTCCTCGCTTAAGGAACTGTGTAAAGTGTAAATAGCCTAGTGCAGTGGAAAAAACGTCTATCTAAATGATATCGTATGGAATACTATCGAATAGCTCTCTAACCATGGGAAGGGTTGCCTTTAACTATATTTTTACTGACTTCTTATGTGAAGCAACTCTCCACATTAGATAACTTTGGACAGATACAAAATATTATTCGTGAAGGATTCGGGGCTGAAAAGGGACCGATTCGGGCCAACTGGTCTCTATTTAGAGACTGGTATCTAATTGGTCACTAAAATAATGCAGGTAGTGACCTTGTATCAGGGTTGGTATATTAAAAACCCAAGGGTTTTTTAGGTAGTTTTATGGGTTTTTTTATTTGCTTTTCGTGTTTTTTTATATCAGTCGCAATTCAATAAAATAATTCAAAAAATAAAAATTAAAAAAAATCAATAATTCTTAAACGTGCTATCGACAAGTAATTGCATGAAAAATCGACTGCTATTTGTAGGATGCTAATTCATGTTTTGGTCTGTCTTCAGATACGGATGCAGCATTTGTTACGTTGAAGGGACGTACAACAGTGATTACCGTAAAATGGTTTTTCCGCTGAACGAAGAATCTGGTTTCGAGATGCGCACCATTGATCGTCATCGTCAGGATCAACTTCGTGCTGAACGACAAACAAGCCATGTTCATGGTGTTAAAGGCCGAACTTTATTGTCATCAATAGTCTCGCTACCTACCCATGCGCTATTTGATACCATGCATCTAGTGTATTTGGGTATTGGTAAAGGACTTCTTCGGCGTATAGTGAGTAATCGATATGTGTCGGAAAAGGAATTTTCAAGAATCATATTGTCGATAAAAGTGCCCCATTTCTTTAGACGTAAGCCAAGAGATGTCATGAAGGAACTGGTCCATTGGAAGGCTCAAGAGTATAAGAATTTCGTTCTGTACTTTTCTGTTGCTACAATGTTTTCATATTTCGAGCAGGTATGTCATTCTACGTTGTGTAACCAACTTGTGGTATTACTTCATTTACTTTCATCCAGTATTTATATTCTTAGTGAAGAAGTAGTGACTGAACAGATGATTGAAGCTGCGAAAGTTCTCATTCTGGCTTTCCAAAACGCTTATTTTGAGATGTTTGGTGCAACTGTACAGACATACTCACTCCATGCTTTAATTCACTTGCCATCTCAAGTGAACCGATTTGGACCGCTACCTGCCGCGTCTGCATCTTGCTTCGAAAACGTTAATCGTTTTCTGAAATCAACTGTAACAGGAACATTTTGTCCTGGAAGACAGATGGCTTATCGGTTTTTAAGATACCAGTCCTGTGCTTCACATACAGTAAAAATTACAACTGCTCAGCCACTGGGTCAGCTGCAACCTGTGACTGAAAGAATATTGTTGAAATATTCAAACTGCTATCCGACATTGGACTTAACCCATCAACTTGCATCTCGTTTTCGCTACAAAGACGCCATTTTTCACTCTTTTGAGTATGGAAAATCACTAAAATGTGCATCATATTACGTCTTCATGAAAACATCTAATTGTTTTGCAAAGATAAAACTCATTCTTATCAAGGATGATAATATTGTAATAGTTTGTCGCAAATTCGTCAATGTATCCAGTTTCCCTTTTCACACTGATTCTTTTCAGTGTCCTGTGAGGATAAGACAACTGCTTTCTACTCATTCGCCATATGTAACCTTGAAAAAAGGAACATTATGTCTTGTTAAGCCTTGTGAGATCTCAAATCATGCCATTGTTGTAAAGTTGCGCCACTGTTTTTTTGGTGTAAAAGTGTTGAATAATTATGAACATGATTGAGCATTATTTTATCAGTCAAGCTGGTAAAATTTATTATTTACTTCACTAATTGTTTTATATTTTATGTATAAAATATTTTTTTGTTCGTCAGCAGCAATATATGATGCCCATGTCTAAGCTGATATAGCCTACATTTCAACTTCTGTCTATATGATGCAGCTCTTCTCCAAGAGTGAACTTTGGTTTTTAACTTTTTTAAGGAAAATGAGTAAATGTTGCCATGGATGTTGATGCTGGTATTCTACTCTTAGTCTTTTATTGTTTATATGATATTCCATTGCAAGCATTTTTCTATTATTTTTGTAGATGTTTAAAAACTGCTGAAATCTGAGATGTTAAATGTATATATTGATTATTTCTACTTCGCATTGTTATGACAGATAGTTAGACTGATAATAATGTATGAGCACATAATGTAAGAAATTCTGTGCACAAAACATTCAATTAAGCACATGTAGTTCTTTTACTAATATCGTTCGGCTGCAAAACGGAAGTAAACTGTTTTCGTGTAGTCAATTAATACACAAGACGAAAACATCAGTATTTCAAAGTCAAATGAATCCACAAATGTGTCCACCAGCATATGCAAATAAATAAATGACGTTACTTGAAAAAATGCAAATAAGCCTCTGTAATAGAAATCGTAAGGCCATATACACAGTAGTTGTTGCTCAAAATCACACACATTGTAAATAAAATCCATAACTATGATAAGGAATAAATTAAGTAACAATTACATTTTAAAGTAAAGCATGTGAGATAGCGGCAAGACCAGGAGACTATACCTACAGAATTTCTTACAATATGTCCTCATATATTTATATCGGTCAACACATCAGAACAATGCGAAGTACATGTACTACAGTATATGGAATAAGTGAACATTCAACATCTCCGATTTCGGCACTAGTTAAACATTTGCAAGAATAATGAAAGACCACGGGATAATATAACCTCTGAAACAATAAAAGACAGTAAAAACTCAACAGTAGAAAATTATATGAATGAATGTAAGGATGATGCTTAAGAGTTGCCATCTTCATAATTTATACAACCATTGCTCATATTTTGCATTGCACTATTATCATTTAAGATTATAATGAATATGTTACACATGGTTAAATCTGTTGCAGCCCTGTCTTTTTCTAGTAAGAACATGTAAGATTTCTTTTTACAATTCTTTGTTTAGGCGATTTACGCAATTTTTGAACGTCATAATTCAAAGGTATTGCCAACGAACCAAATATTTTGCTTCTTGACGACTTACGTAATACTATCTTAACCTGACGACATGTAGAATATGAGCTAAATGGATACCATAATTTTCTTGATGTTTTTGTATGTAAAATTTAATTCGACTTGTAGTTATTATTTTTGGTTTTTGATGACTTCGTGACTTTGTTAAATCAGCTTGCTGTTTTAATGTTTCTGAATAAATGAATATTCTTTACATAGCTCGTTTGTTTATTTAGCTCTCTGGGTTGTATATAGTAGGATTCACCTTCGCTATTGCTGCTCTATCACTCGATTGTGGAGTCTAAATGATTTAATTAAAGTATAAACTGAGGAAGAGGGTATTGGGTACTAGGTAAAAATGCAAAGTACCGTAATAAAATCTGAATAAACTTACGAAGCTCCGGAGTAAGACTAGGTAAAAATGCAAAGTACCGTAATAATATCTGAATAAACTTACGAAGCTCCGGAGTAAGACTAGGTAAAACTACAAAGTACCGTAATAATATCTGAATAAACTTACGGAGCTCCGGAGTAAGACTAGGTAAAACTACAAAGTATCGTAATAACATCTGAAGAAAATTACGAAGCTCCGGAGTAAGACTAGGTAAAACTACTAAGTACTTGGCAAGTACTTAGTAGTCCTTAATCCGACGACTTACTAAGTTTATTACAATTTTCTACCTCGGGAACTATACTAACTTGTATAACAGATATTGCAGCAATGTCCCGCATAGCCAAGGATGTTTAGGGTCATGTGCATACTAGCTAGTGATGAAAATTTTCCGGAAAATTTTGAATCAAAATTTTCCGTGGAAAATTATGGAAAAAATTGGAAATTTTGAAAGTTTTGATTTTTTTATAGGCCCTACAATTTGAGCGCTTCAACTGCCGAGGCAACTGCGTACCAATTAATTTGGGTCTAAAACTCTTGATTTCAACATTATTTCGATTAAAGCGATCGTAGCAATACGATATCCGGATTTTTGAACATTCCTTTGCCACCAGTGGCTTGTACTAAACTGTAAGCATTTTTAATTATCACACAGAAGCCGTTTGCGATAACGTGAATCTTGCTTTACAGTGGGGGTATAATTACATGCAATGTGAAAGATCTGGAGCAAAAATAATGTACTCTATTTTGGAGCTTGCTAATGGTTAGCTTCAAAGTTAAGCTTTATTATGCAGCGTTGATCATAGTGATGCAAATTCTCCATGTGTTGATGAACATGTGATGAAGATACAAGCACACAGTCCACGCAGCATTCATGAGCGACCATATTGGAAGATATAAAGACTGCAAACTCGTGAGATATTTGGAAACTAAAGATATCTGTGATGAGTAAAAGAATATCTATGATAGCTTCAAACTTCTGGCGCATTGTCCGATATCTTCGTTGAGGATACACATCCTCCATTTCTAGTTCAGATGGTTCAGATAGTTCCAAATCGATTTCAGATCTGCCCAAATGAATTTCAGATATGATCCACATGAATTGGAGATCTCCAGTTGAATTTAAGATCATTTCAAAGTTGAGCGTGGGACAGATATCTGAAATTCAGCTAGAGAAATCTGAAATCCATCTAATGTCTGAAATTCATTTGGAAAGATCTGAAATAGACATGGAAAAGGTGCAGTTGGTACCAAAAGTTTACATACAGGGATGATAGAGAACTTTTCGGACTTTGAATATTGCAGTCTTTTCAAACGGCTATAATAAGTCTCCAAAACAAAGGAAAAAGCGTCAATTACCGAAAAATAAATTTCAAAATTTTCCAATGGAAAATTTTCTGGAAAATTTCCATTTGCATCACTAATACTAGCTAACACTAAGCTACAAGAACACTATTATTCCACACAACACAACATCACCACCTAATTGAAACTAACCTAATATTGAATACACATCCTCAACTACAAACTCAATAACATTACCACAAACCCCAAAAACATTGCAATCAACACATAAACCGAACAACGATTACAGAAGAATAGAATGTCTTTAACTACGAATGTTTGGGTGCTCCGTAATTACGCGTATGCACGTGGCATGTCACGTGGTGTCAAATATCGAACATCAAGCAAATAAAGTTTGAATCAATTTTCTGTTAGATATACAACTGCATTTGACTGATTTCCATTGCACTTTCCAGGTTGCTGCAATTTCTTTGAACGTTTAGAATTTATATTGTATATTCTTTGAACTCAACGGGCACTTCAAATGTTTGAATATTTTCCAGATGAGGAAAATCTCCACCTCTCTCTCTCTCTCTCTCTCTCTCAGCGCTTGATTCTTTGCTGACCGTTAATGTTCTTTTCTTTCTTTTTTTCACGAGATATTGAATATCTCATTTACGAAGCGAAAATGGCGTAGGCCGACCGTTTACATATCTACATGTACACAAGAAATAAGAACTATGAACATGAGAGCGCACATAGGAACGACGAGGATACGATAAGGGCACATGCGTTTGATTGAAACGAACGAACGTTAGATACATTAACATAATACACAATTGCGCGACATGCAATTATCGGAATTGAATCTGATGGAATTGGAATTGAATTGAACTGTTTCGACTGGAATTGGAATCAAAGCATTTCAGTGGAATTTTTTCAGCTCTGTTTACAGGTAGGTGTCAATTGATTGAAATTTGTAAAATCGCAATCGGATCAATTTTTCATTATTCTCACTTACAGACAAAAGCAATTGAAGCTTATAAGCGTGAAGACACAGGACAAACACATTTTTTGTTATTTCAAGTCAAGCTGTAGTTTTTGAGCAGCAAGGATTAGTCCTTGCGGAGGTCGAAACGCTACGTACCAAGGAATCTAGAGCTTAATTGTTTCAGTTGAGGAAATCTTTCTTGTCAATGTTCACGTGAACATTTATTCTGCAATAGTGTCCATTTTGCACGCTTGAGCGCACTTTGGTATGTATAAAAGATACAAAAATGTATAATTTGGCACAACTTGAGCATCATTGTTTTCTGCATTAATGCTTTAAACAACGAAAAATGCAAAGTTGAACTATGGCAAGCAGCGTTTCCCGATATATCGTCAGCTGAACGCACGATTTTCATGTAACTCATCATCTGCGTATATTGGTGTCCTGTGAAATTGTTCTTACTTTACTTCTGTTCCCTAACTGCTCACCGAACCGGCATGTATCTGACACATTGCTAAAAGTGCCCGTAACATCAAATGATCAGAAGATGAACCGCCAAAACTTCTTCCGGTATCTGCGCAAGAGGATCTTTTTTTCAGAGCAACGAAGTTCTAAAACCTTCCGATATCTTCTCCTATTTTTGATGATTAATAGCATCTCACGCTACTGCTTGTCAATATATCAGTAGTCAAGAAATAAAATTGGGCTTTGAGAATAATCAGTCCATGGAATGAATTGTGATGATGATGATAAGAAATTTTAGAAGTCATTCACTGTTGTACAATGTGCAGGCGCTTCTTAAGCTTTGCAAGACTACATTTGCGACATCTATGAACCCATTATCCAAATCTTGTCAGGATGACCAGCACAGCTGGAATCTGTAGAAATCGTGGTGTTCAGAGCTGCTGAAAACAATGACTACGAAAACTCACTTAATTTCATTTAAAGAAATGCTCTCATCACTTCGTTGATCGAACGGACATCCAATGGATTCATGAGAAAACTCAGCAAATGAAGTTTCTGTATAAAATTTTCATTTGTTGAGAACTCATTTGAAAAAGCGCTTTAAGCAGCAAGCTTAATTACTTTGCGTACAATACGACCTTAGCATCAAGTTTGTGTTTAACACCAGAAAATGAGGTCACTTCAGGTCACAATCATCTCCTCCAAACATTTGGTTTATCAATTCAAATGTGACCCCGAACGCATCAGCTAGCAGTTTATAAGACCAGCATTTGGAGCAAGGATTAGACAACACCAGACAAGACAATCAGCAATTTAAGATCATAGATTAGAATGCAGGCCTAGCTGCCATTACCATATTGACAGTTTTTTAGTCATGACAAAGCACCTGACAATCACACTTTGAACATCTTCATGGCAATTTCCAATCTAGGCCTGAAATGCATGTCTGGCCAAGCATGTGACCGACTGCAGCATGCCTAAATCGCGCGCTATCGCGTTTCAATAAGCACAACGAATCATAAATGCACACAAGTCACCGCGACATCTGTAGCGCGCGGTCGGTCACTGCGGCATTTGGAACCAAGAATAATTGCAATTAATTGCAGACCTTCGTTTATTGCAACCTATGATGAATATCACTTAAAGCAATTAAATGTAGCCTATTTAAATGCTAGCCTAAAATTTCATTGCCATTGACTGCGGTTGAATACTAAAATGTAGAGAAAAATTGTAGTAGTTTTTCTGACAACACAGTTCGTGCTGCTTCCTCATAGGCTATATTGTTTCCTTAAGCATGTCCGTGCTTTTTCACGTCACAACAATATGAAACATCCGTCTTATTAACATTTTAAGTCTTATAAATCTTTTTCAATCCGCTAAGTCAGAGAGCGAAAACAAATGATTTACAGTTCAATTTTTATTGTCGCATCTATTTGATTCATTTAATTCGGGAGATAAACTGTCATTGTTATGAAATTAGTATCAGATGTTATATGTAAGGCAAGTCCACAGGAGTCACATGTAAAATGGGCAGGGCTAGACCGGTCGAAAGTCCGTTTATCGTGACTGCATGGAGTTTAATCTCCACATGGAATGCAACAACAATAAACGATACGTGAAAGACGAAGGTGAAGAAGACTCAATCGAACACACCAGTGGCAAGAGTATGTAACAAGGCTCCGAAGAACAAAACAATTAGGACTAAATTTGCAGATACTAATTTTAACAAATCTGTTTTTTAAAAACAATTTGACAAGTTTCGAATTCCCACCACAATCTGATCATTGTCATTAAAGTTATATCTTACACGTTTGACTGGCATGGCTCAATAAAGGCCAACCTTCGAGATATTTCACATGTCAGGATATCCTGGACATGTCACAAATAAATTTCAAGTTTTTCTATGAAATCAAGAAAAACCAAACTTACACAAAATCCACAAATCTTTTGTCAGATCAGTCGCAGAATTCCGCTTAATGTTAGAAAAAGCCACACGTAAGCACATCGTCCTACGCTTACTATGTGGGTTTACTGCAATCCAGTAGGCCTAGTTTTAGCTGTGATGCATACACATGCATATCACAGAACATGTATGCACTTATCAAGTGTCTTACAGAATCAATGTCTCTGAAGACAGATGACCACAATTTTTATTGAATTTCTTTCAATTTGTCGATGGAAATAACATCAATCATGAATTCAAAATAAGATGTAACTATCATATTGACGAAAGTTTTATTCAATTTCTGATTTTTGAGCATTTTCCTCTTTGTCTTGACAACAGTATTACTTATTACGGAATTAAGCAGTAGTATTATATCTCTTCATTTCAGGAATATATTGTCGAAAAATGCCATGCCATCCGAGTTCTAAATGCACAGTATTCAATACTAAACAAAGAAACATTTTCCAAAATCTGAAATTCAGTAATTTGTAAGAATTCGAAACTTCCTGTTTATCTTTGTGACTATTCCATTTTACTGTAAGATACAAAAATATTGGAGCTAATCTCCCTCACTTTGTGTGCATATTACGTCACCAGACATGATTACAAATGACAATATAAAACTTAGGTGCCTACTGAGTAACAGACAAAATAAAATCAGAGACTCACTACTTTTGCTACCTCAAGGGAGACACGAAGGATGTCTTGACAATCTCAGATTTGACTCCTAAATGTAAATGAATCCACAAATCAACAGATATAAACGAAAATCTCGAAGACAAGAAGAAAATGAAAAAGATGCAATAAGAAACACACCAGTCCATGTTCCACTTATGGCCTGTATGCAACAAAGTGTCTTCTTGAAGAAGATTTGGATACTCAAACATTAAATGTAAAATGAGTTACAATTTCAATTCTATTATAGACGAGTACTTATCAATGTCAGGATCTGAAGCCAATTGGATTTCATTGCCAATGAATTGTCACAAGCATTCTCGTCTGGAGAACATCGTCAATGGATATCCAGGTCATGTTCTTATTCATCTCTCCAAGGTTAGTTAACCATTAACGACTGAACCCCACGGAAATCGGTCCGACAAATGTCACAGCAGAATTGTGCACAGCCGCTGTAAAAACATCTTTACATGATGCATGCAAGCTACGTACAATGAGAATTAGACATTCAGTCAACTTAAATGTTGTTGACGAAGTGTCAATGTAAAAATTATATACAATCAGAAATAGTGAAGTAACGGAACGGAATGTGGGGCCCATGACAGACAGGAAAATAAGTTGTAAACTCAATTGTAACACCATTCAAGGCCAAACTGATTATGAAAAATTAAAGAGAACTTCCTAACCGCCAGATGTCGATCAGGTCTCAAATTATTCACAAAATTACTTGATAGCTGCCTCAATTAATGGGATTATGTGTTTCTAGCATCTCCATCAAGAAAGTATCGATTGGAGTATCTCCCATGAGTTTGAAGAAGAAGAGATGCTCCAAGCATTTCAGTCCAATGGAGCGAAGGGCCGGTAAACGAAGCAAGAGTTTGGCAAATCTTCCTGTCTCTTCGGGATATTGGGTTCTGCAGTAATCTTCCAGAGAGGCATACACCTTGTCTCGCAATTGTTCAACTGCGACGCGGCAATTCAAACTTTTCGCTTCTGCAATGTAGAAATTCAAAAATATTCCGAATGAAATCTATATAAGGAAGAAAATATGATTGATACGGTAGCGGTTAGCTGTCTGATGCTTATTAATCTTCTTTCTTATTATATACAATATCCAACCTCTGAGACTTCTGGCTTTAAAAAAGTTAAGTTATCGATTGAATAAATGCATCCATAAGCTGTGACATGCTTAAACTGAGTATGTTTTAGGCAAAACGAGGCCTGATGAGGCTACTTAGATCTATCAATACGTCATTATATCATGTTGAGTTGATAATTTTGTCCTCAAACATTTTATCACTCTAATGATGAGTTCATAATATTTCGCTGAAAGATTATTTACATGACTGCATCATGCGAAAGTATGCATGAAATGCCTTAGAAACGTCATGCTGACATTATTTTAAGCCAAAAGGCCTACTAAAGTACAGTACACTACTATTTTACTTAAATCAATATGTAGCCAGCAAGTAATGCAGAAAAATCTCACATTAAATAAGCTAGCTGTCAGTAAATTCAAAAGAGAGCAAAACTGCAGCGACAAACTGAAGGTATACCAAATGAATGTTCTCTTAAAGTTCCGGCGAATTCAACGTTCAACTGACTATTGTTACTTTTTGAAGAATCAAACCAATCAAGTACACTAGGCCAACATATCGTAATATAGGTTTCATCCAATTTATTTTCACTGTCCTAACAAACAGCAAAGGTCACACGTATTTGGTGTGCACAATATTTCAGTGTGCATATCCAAAACGCACTGCATTCTTTCCAAAAGTCTCTCCTTGGAATTGAACAGTATTACTTCCTGATTGTCTTCTGGACGGTCACTAGATTTCTTGGCAATTTAACTGCGTTTAATCAACAAAATCTGCCTTTCCCCATGTTACACTGCAGGGATCACCGCTTCGTTATCTACACTGTAAACTCTAAGGCACGAAATTTAGGCATTAATTCTAACCAACACAAGGCACGAGTAGGCACGAAATTCATAGTGCCGAGTTGGTGCCCATTGATTTTTCCTTCGATTACACATTTTTTTGGTGTCTATTAGTGCCTAGTTGCGCCTACTGTTACCTCGAGGCACTAGAAAGGCACTAACTAGGCGTTAACGGGCACGAAATTTCGGCTTCGTGCCTAAGTTAGTGACCTACAGTTTGCACTGTCGCTTACAATAAATGATTATATATAATTTCGAGAAATCCTGAACGAGAGGAGTATCAAGCAAAAGTATATGAATTCCGTTGAGCAATAGATTTGCTAAAAATCTTGTGGGAAAATGATCTCGCAAATTGAAGTAGGTAGTCTGCCACCAAACTTCCGAGAAGAAGCTATGTTTAGCATTAGTTTGATAGTGCAAGGTCTTCCACAATTCTAATCCAGCATCCAGCTCAGTTCATCTTTGTGAATGAATAAATAACTAATTCATAGAAAAGCAAATAATGAATTGAAAACTCACCAGGGTTGAAGAGAATAATCGCTCGCAGACAGCCCAATTCAGTTCGATCCATTTTGATATCTCTCATCTTTGCAATTAATTCTATAAGAATTCGGTCGAAGATGGTACCGACACCTGCTTTACTTGCTGCATTTCTGTGGACGTGCAGACCCGTAGCCAACAAAATGCCGTTCTTTACCGCTGTTGACCGATAACTAAATGCCGCTATCAAGAGTTCATTCCAACCTGCAGACGAAGAACATTTTTCAGTCAGAATCGTGTCCATGTCAATCAAACAATAAAAGAGCTACTCAATCGAAATCAGTTTTTGATAATATCTGTCAAAGTTATTCAATAAGATGTTAAATTGTTAACAAAAAAGGAAGCATGAACTTCATCGAATTGGGAAGATGTGTTAACGTCGAGCATCCAGCAAGTAGAGGTCATTTGCACGTTTTAATTCTGTTGGATCCAATTGATAAGGAGAATCTTTAAAAAATGAATCCCCTTCTGATAGTTTATAAATAAAAAGAGCCACGAAACTCATTATGATCTATTAGCACAAGGCCTTTCGTCCTATCTCAACGGGTGCCAACTTTGGACAGAAACAAATCTTAATTGATGGCAGCTGACGGGAGGTTGTTTAATTTCATAGTGAATCTCACTTCCGCTTGTGTCTTCTCCCCGAAAAAAGATAAGCTGCTAAAAATATGTGCAGTCTATTTGCTAAAAGTTATGTACAGTTCCGAGCTTTCGCGAGCCGGCTCGCATTATCAAGGTTTGGCAGGAGTGAGCCGGCTCGCATTATCAAGGTTTGGCAGGAGTGAGCCGGCTCGCATTATCAAGGTTTGGCAGGAGTGAGCCGGCTCGCGAAAGCTCGGAACTGTACATCACTTTTAGCAAATAGACTGCACATATTTGTAGCAGCTTATCTTTTTTCGGGGAGAAGACACAAGCGGAAGTGAGATTCACCATGAAAAGAAAACAAATCTTAGATGCAAACTTAGATATAAAATTGTATCATTCATAACAGATACTTAGGAAAATATAGAGATATCCGAATACATGAACATAATAGAAATCAAAGCATAGCAATACTGTAATACATAAACTATACAACCTAGTACTCATAGAAAGCAGAAAATGAAAAAAGGAAGAAACCTAGCACGGAAGGAAAGCACTAGCCATAGAATCCTTCTGAGTGCAAAGATCTAGACTCCTTCGTTTGATAATGAGTGCCTCTATAATTGAAAGAATGTCATACCGCGCGCACTTGTAAATCACAGAAAACTTCTTCTGGCATCAGTCGAGGAAGCATCACAAATTAGGAGATGTCGAGTAACACTGCTGGATGGAATATTTGTTGATGTTGGGGGGACACTTCTGAGGTTTATCAAGCCATTTTGGGACGTGTTCTGATAGTGCTAATAGATCATAATGAGTTTAGTGGCTCTTTTCATTTATAAACAACAAAAAGAACAAAATCATAGCTCTAAATGGCAGCAAAGTTCCAACATCTGCAGCAACAGGCTTTTCAGAAACTGAGTTGATTTCTCCTGTCTTTGAGACTAGCGCAAAGTGATTTAATTTCGTTTCCTGTCACTTAGTCTTTTGGCATTTTCTTCTCACAATGTCAGAATTATTTCTTCTTTTCCCTTCACACTCTTGCACTTACTCGCAAGTAAGCATTGCCATGAGTGCAACAGGAGTTGACTTGAATTGCTTGTATTCCAGAAACATTCGAATTTATTTACATCATGCTTCTCTTGAGATTCAAATTATGCATGTATAGTGCGGATGTAAAGCAGAAAATAGGAGATAATAAGCAAATGAATGTTAAGTAAGCAGCAACTTTTGTATAAAAAAATCAGCCAAAGCTGCTGAGAATATACTTGTTACCCTATATTTCCCCGACCGGCATTCTCAAGAGATAGAGTTTAGTAGATACAAAACCTAAATCTCTTGAGAATGCCGGTTGGCGAAATATATAACAACCAGTTATTCTCAACAGCTTTCACTCATGTTTTCTTACTGTCTTTACAAAACATGTGAGTTCAACCAGTACACCTTTTTCCTTGATTAACCATTTTAGCACCAAGCAATTTTCAAACATTCACTTCAAGCCAAGCCAATACAGCTTTTAAGATGCTAGTACAATAATAACTATTTTACCTATTACTGCATCAGGTAACTTATTAGTAGTATTTTCAGCACTATTTTGAAAATGTAATGAAAATCTAGACTGCTTTACAGTGGACAATGAGAATTACGTAACTCATGAAATATTCAGTCATTTACCAAATGCAAACTTGACAAGTTCACTCAAGCACTTCAAGTCTCATAAGTTCATCTAATCAGCTATCAAATTGAATGGATTATCATCAAGCTACAGACTCAAGTTTGCATTATAGAAGCAACATTGTTCTTTGAGCGTCCCTGCGTTAATTGTTTCATTTTCTTATGAATTTTCGCAAGTGAAGATACATTTCCCAATCTTGCGCCTTTTCAAGCTGAGTTCTGAAGCGCAGCGGTTGTCGGTGGAGAGGAGAGATTCGATCCCTCCTTCACTTCTTAAGTACTGCTCCTGACAACATATTGCGTGTGTGAACTTTCTTATGTCGGCGCTCCTTTGGTCTAACTCACTCCGGCCATCTTCGATCACATTTACTGCTTTGCTGAATTTTAGCTGCAAAGCACCTTTATGATTGCTATGTACGACGCCAGACTGGCTGAATGTACTGAAAAGTTGCTTAAAAGAACAAAGGGAGACTGATTAACGTAAATGTACATGGAATGTGGAAGATCTTCCTTCAGAGGAAACCATTTCGATGTATACTGCATCTGTGAAATGACATTCTACAGTTTTTGAGTGGCTTGAATGTGATAACACAGAAAATTGACTACTTGCACTTGCCATAACTTTTTTTAATTTTGATGAGTAGCATTCATATAATATTTGAATTTCAAAACCTCTATTTGTTGCCTGTGGTATAACAGATGATCGAACATGATATGATTAATAGACTCATATTTACATACTACTACCGTCTTATTGAAAATCGAGGCGTTATCACACAAAATATTCGAAAACGAGGCCATTGTCTGACTTTCAAAGAATACTTATGTGGTTGGATAGCTCAGTTGGTAGAGGGCCGCGCTTAGGTACTGACGTGCAGAAGGTCCAGGGTTCCAGTCTGCCCGCCTCAGGAGGTGCCACCTTGTGAGAAGGGTCAGTAGTTGCTGAGAATGGAGTGTGTGTGAAGTCTGTCCCACAACCAGCAGCTTTCTAGAATGGTCTCTTGCTTTCCGTGGGGAAGGGATGAGAAGAGAAACTTTTCATGATAGTTAATGAATTCAACATTCCACTGGGGCAAATTCATCGGATTTTGAGAAAAGTTTGAAAGTCACAAACCAGCAGGTTGAGCAGCTTAGTTTTCCGATGTCAAACGCGAAATTGCAACAGGAGGGGGAGAATCGTATCCCTGTGTGGATGTAATGTTTACTGTACAAATTGATGATGATTTAAGGTCACTAGTACACTTACTGAGGGCTTGGACGGTGCTGACACAGTCAGACTTTAATCTGGAGCGTTGTGATCTTTTAGTCAGGATGCCCTTCCTGCCGACTTCCAATGACACCTTCGGGGCTCGACCTCTGAACCGAAAGATCGCTAGGCCAAGCACTTAACCACTGTGCCACGCAGACCACAGTACAAATTGAATATTCCTTAAACAAACAGTTGACATTAGCCTCATTGTTTTCTATATTCGTGAAAATTGACGCTGTATATCAGTTATTAACAAAGTCATGAACTACGACGTCATGAAACATTAAATTGTGACGTCATCATTTTAAACAGATGATGGTTTAGCGTCACTACTCCCCATAATGGGGTTTGGAAGGTGCTGACATTGTCAGACACTTCCTGAGCGTTGTGACCTTTCAGTCCGGATGCCCTTCCGGACGACTTCCAATGACACTTTCGGGGCTCGACCTCTGGACCGAAAGATCGCTAGGCCAAGCACTTAACCACTGTGCCACGGAGACCACATATTTTCTGTGAAGTTTCGGTTCAGTTGAACGGTGTACAGTCTACAGTGAGGGTTGAACACCGACAACACGCTATCATGCTGTGATAAATTGACTGACCTGCTTTCAGCAGAGTGACTTGATCATCGAGAGGTAGTTCGACGAAGTGCGGCACCCGTTTGGCCCATTCCACCAGTAGGAAAAGTTGTTTGTCGGCGGCGTGGCAGATGTTTGTCACTGGATCTTGCTGCACATCGAGATAAGTTTCATTATCGGGTTCCACAGCCAGCTCAGCTTCTAGAATTTTATCGACAGGCATTTCGGAGTGGGTGGAGGACGATTCCGGCTCATTCTCGTTCTTATCTTTGACACGTTGTCTTTCCTCTTGAACAGCTGTAAACAAAGAAGTTCTCATTATCTTCATGATGAAATTCGAGATCACGGACATATGCAGAAACCTTTCATTCACTGATATCGTGACTTTTAGGATATCAACTTTCCATGGCCTTGTCAGAGTTTATCTATCAATCCAACTTATCGAAGTTATCCAATGAAAATGACCTGGAGAACATTCTCAGGCAGCTCGTGTATTTGTTTTCATTGGATTAGTGTTCAGTTTTACGAACGGGGTGGAGAAAGAATGGAAATCTGAGCTGAACCGACAGTCAATGAAATTCTGTCTCAACATAGGAAATCATAAATCTATCATACGCATCAATTGCTAGGTTTTGCAACAAACTTTATAACACAGTATAAAAACAGAAACAATTCTTGGAAACTAGTATTTAGAACGATACAAAATTCAGTAAGAAAGCCATGTTATTAAGCCATATTTTTAAGTTTTTATGAAGTTTTCTTCATGTCCCATTTTATCAATATTCTATTGATATCAGATGCCTCAAATTGTTTGGAAAAGTCAATTAATGATGAGGTCATTGTGTCTTACGTAAAGTTTAAGAAGTAATGAATGCAGATGACAATTATAAAAGCTGGTAATATGTAAGCCAATAGTTATTAGTTTGAATACATGTAAATGAATCTGACATCGCATGCTATGATTTAAAAAATGTACAACTATGTTCAAAACATCGCATTTTAGAAAACGCCGCGTGTTTTAACCCTGTTAACAACAAGGGGTTATGTAAAGCAACAAACTTTCCTTTTCTTATGAGTCGAATTATGTTGAATTGACAGCAATATGATTTTCACAGGCTTACAACCGCATCCAGGTTGTCTAAGGAATTCATTTTTGACCTATCTGCTTCAATAAGGTCTCGTTAAATCAATCATGCATTAATAACTTCATCGAATAATTATTTAGTTTAGCTGATGCCATCAAGTTAATGACGACTTTATTGTCATCACCAGTAGTGAATTGGGATGAAAATAATTTTATACTATTGAAGATTGTCGCACTAAATAAAAGTCATAAACTTCCAAAAATTTCGAAAAAATTGTAATTTTCAGATATTAAATGTCCTACGTCTACCGAATGAGTTAGGTCCACTGGCTCACTCTTAGAGTTTTCCCAAACCTCGTGTAGGCAATATTGCGGTCTGTATTAAAAAAATTGCTTTAAGATTGTTGAAAATTCGTCAATATTTTTATGTTTCAAGTCAGTAATTCTGATAATTACGCGTACCTGTCGAGATGGAGTCTTCAGTCCTTTTTATGACTGAAACGAGAAGAATTCTATCAAAAAAGTGGAGTAGTAAATCACAGGCAACTTCCAGCCACGAAAAAGCATAGATGCGAAGCATAATGAAGAAAATAACAGTCTCTCAATTACTTTCTATGTATTTCATGCTCGTAACAGAGGAAAAATCTCTATCACATGCGATATCTGCACGCAGATTCACAATTCCTTGGCATCTCATTAAGAGAAAATTTTAAGGGTTGAAACTTGGAACTTGCGATATTAAAATTTGAGCGTATAGTATCAAAACTTGAGTTTCTAGAAGGCAACTTGAATCCAGCAACAGACAATGGTACAGTGCATCTTCGATTATCCGGATGGTCAAAACCCAATAGGTCAGTCAAAGATCCGGATAAGCGAAATATCCGGATAAGCGAATTTTTAAATCCCATGTTAACAAAAGCTTGTAGGCTTAGGTCAAAGACATTTGATTATATACCAAGATCCCCGTAGAATATGATCTACATATATCCCATAATAACTGGTATGCATATATCCCCATCCTATATATCTACGAATATGTATATAAATATTGCTTCGTTCGATTCGTCGTGTATAATGAAATTATGAGCATCAATTGTACATGTTTGCTATATATTCACTGTCGTTCCTATTAAAACACATAAATGCACGTACACAAACAATGACCGTGAACTGAGACCATGAATTGAAAGTGATTTATCAGAGCTGTATCCCAGCTTTGACAAGTATGCATAACCTACTTAAGAATGCTAAAATCATTTAGCAGCTTGCCTTATATTTGACTCAGGCGAGAACCGCACATTGAGAAAAAATTAATTGCTGGTAAAGCAAGAGTACTTCGTGTATGTGCTACCTAAAGAGGAGAGGATGCCTAAAAAAAACATGTGAAAGAGGAAATGATGTGTATGTATGTGTGTGCAATACGGAACGAGAGTCGGATTGAATTGATGAAAAATGGGAAAGAAATGTAAATGCAAGAAATACGTCCGATAATCTGTACTACAACTTTGAAAATCAAAAAAACTGTTTGCTGGTTCATGGCCTCGCCTGTTCTGTGAAGTACAACAAGATGAAATGCTGAATCCAATATTATGCGCACAAAAAGACCGACTTCATGTCTTGAAACTATCTTGAAAATCTGTTTCTGATTGTATATTTATTGATTATGTCGTTTAATGCTGCCTATGGCCTTATTTCAGTTGTAATTACAAACAGCTTTTCTATGATTTCTGACATTTTAGAACGTACTAGCAGCGGACGTCATCATTCTTGCGTACTGTGTAGCTTTAACTTTGCTCACCAGATCCTGTTATTATCTTGTATCAATGTGTCAGCATTTCATCTTGTTGTAGTTCACGTCAGAGAATAAGGGAGACCATGAACCAGTTAACAGTGTTTTTGATTTTCAAATTTATAGTGAAGATAGCGCATACAAGGATTTCATTACGAATAATAAGAGATGACATTTGGAATCATTTGTGACTCTAAGTGTCAAATTCAGAATAAAACACATCATATCCGGGTATCGTGGCCGTGAGCTTCTGTGTAATTTCATTTATCATTAAAACACGAAAAACATCAGGAGGACCATTTAAGAGAATACAATCAGTCAAACTCATCTTTTGACCAATGCTGCTTATTTTAATTAAATAGACTCAACGAATCGGCAATGAGTGTCTAATCTGCATGTATTCTCATCTGTATATGATGTGGATTGGAAAGTTCTGTCGATAAGACCATGGACACTCAGCAAGATATTGCAAGATATAGCCTACGCATTGTGTGTCAGTAGCGAGCACTATGTCTATCAAATTAACTTCAGAAATTATGAAATTCTTTTGAAGACCTTTTGCATTTTAGCGCACAATTGGTTTCTTTATCACAATATTGCGAGACTCAGCTACGATTGAATGATCTTGAGAAGTTAAATGTTCTCAACGAATTTCGCTTTGAATATTTAAGGATGAGTAGATCACAAAGATTATGCCTTCGGCATGCAATGAAGAGGAATTCAATGCATCATTCATCAATTAGCAACTCTCAACGGATGTAGCCCCACGAGACATGTTTCGGCAGGTTAGGCCTCAACCGTGGTGGGTAGGTTCGAACCAGCGACGTCGGAGCTGGAGTGTGTGTAAGCATGCCCTCGTGTCACAAGGCCACCGAACCATCTGTTGAGAGCGTAAAGCAGTCGGGAATTCATTGCTTTAACGCAGGCACGTGGAGGGCGGAATGCATTCTGCAACCACATAGTGCCGTATCCGAGATTGAGGAACTTCACGCAGGCGTTAAGACAAGTAGCCTGGCATTCATCAAGTTTACAATTTGTACCGCTTAGTGAATACAATGTAATGATATTGAGGTCAACAGAAAATCTCATCAAGTTAAGATGCTAAAAATATTGTAGAGGATGTTTTCCGGTTCCACAATAAAGACAAAACTGTAAAGCTCGAAAAATTTTCCTAGCTGCATCGCCTGACTATAGAAATCTTAAAAAAATAGCAACCCCTTTACGAGATAAGGCATTAAGAGGATGGATTAGTAAACAACTATTTCGTTGATTAGTGAGCCAGACTAAGTCTATGGCAATGACATTGTTTAGAAATCCAAATTCATCTCTTTCTTTACGTTAGCTCGACAAGAGGAGGCTGTTGTGGGATTATGTCTAAGTATGTGACAGTCTTCAAAAACTAAAATCTTAATCGTCTCTGGTGAAAGCGGATTATTCATCGTCTATCACCTTAGCGCTTTCGGCTAACGACATCGGCGATACCATCAATATTTTCAAGTGCTGTTCTATCTTTTTAGATTTACAATCATAAATTGTCACAATCCTTTTTCAAGATTGAAATTTTAATGTCCCAGAAAATTGAGAATTTCGTTCATGTTTTATAATCTCTCAACGGGCAGATATTGACACACGCCTACGGACAAACGATTGAAGTAATATAACAGCTGTCAAAAAAAGAGAAAAGATCGTCTTCACTTTCATAAGAGAGTATTCAAAGAAATCGGAGAATTCAGATGTTATCTTACATGCTGGTAGCATTTCTTGAATGTATAAATTAAAAAAAATAGGCGGAATATCTTTCATTTATCAATCAGGCGATATATTAGTAAGGCGTAATATTACAAGTGAATGTCCTAGGTATCTTTAAATGCACATTTATGCGAAAGTATCGAATAGATGTATCTATAGACTTCTCCAGAAGGAGGGAAACATTTCATTCCTAATGCAGAGTGATCCTGCAGCAAGCTTTGTTGATATTGTGACAAGAGTGATCAATAATTGTCTATACGTGGCATCAATAAAATTCAAATAGTAGAGATGTGGAAATCCTAGACTTATTGACTTAATGCGCTAAGCACAAATTATCAAGTAAAAGTAACGGGATAGCAAAACAATGTTATATTTATATGCCTATTTAGAGGTCAGCAATGATCCAACTGGACTCCAGTTGGATCACTGCTGACCTCTAAATAGGCATATATAATTACCATATAAACCTGAACAATGTAATTACATAGATTTCTATATAGTATATCGGGATGAGACACTAGCGATATCTACATACATTAGTAGTCCTGTTTTGAAGACAGTTGATTGTTGAGTATCACGATTTTACTTTGCCGAAGTGACTTTCAAATGTGTTGTCGATGGTTTTAGCACAAATTGTAGAACACAAACAGAAAACAAGATCATACTATTTCATTTCATTGTTTCCCAAAAGACGCTGAATGATTCAGGAAAATATTGGCTGCAAAATATTCGCGAATTTGAAGAGGGAATTTGGAATCACATAATAACAAGAACATCTACTCTCACAACTAGCGCATGAATGTTTCTTTATATCATTCCACGAGTTT
Organism: Prostheceraeus crozeri; assembly: GCA_907163375.1. Classification (NCBI taxonomy): domain Eukaryota; kingdom Metazoa; phylum Platyhelminthes; order Polycladida; family Euryleptidae; genus Prostheceraeus; species Prostheceraeus crozeri. Next base: position 45,065 of record CAJQUW010012665.1, read on the forward strand.
TACTTATGGTTTTGATAGAGGATAGATTGTACATTAAGCAATTGACTGAAGTTGTAGAATTTTCGCAGCCATCCATTTCAGTCGTTCTTAGCAAACAACTTTGTATAAATCGATCACTTATTTCAAGAAAAATACATGAGAATTTGCTAGACGACTTCTACACCTTTCGAATACAGACTTGAACAACGGATAGCCTATACATGCAGGTTTCCATACTCATATACAATTTTTCATACAACAATTGACGAATCATTTCAGTACAGAAAATTGAAATGGATGTCCAATTTCAAATCATCGCGATGAAAGTTCTTGCCAACAAATGTAAGGAAGTTTTTCGAAAACTTTGTATTAGTTCTTGTGGATAGGATTTTTTCTGGCTTTCTTTATGCGGATTTTCAATAAATTCCAGGCTTTTATGGTCATGTCCATCACACAATTTGTTGGTATAATCAAACCATCGCGAGAAAATACAGCAAATAATCCTGTTCATCTACGTTGAAGTAGAGTCGGACGAGGTCTCTTCTCACTTGATTTGAATCAAATAACACGAAGGACTACAACTTTTAATGATGACTTTTCTGACTATAAATCCATCCAAGTTTTACATAAAATGCCTTTCTCCTTAAGTCCGAGTTTGTGGGTTCAGGCATGATTGTAAAAAATCTCGAGAAGTCCAAATGAATTGACTCTGAGCGATCAGCAGCAGCGTTCAAAGCTTTGGACACTTCAGAATGCTTAGAAAGGAACTCATTTTGCTCTTTCTGCATCAGTTACATCCTTTACAGATATCAAATTTTTTCTACATGCAGACTGTCGATACCGACTGAAACGGCACTCGAATGAATTTGTCCGAAGAGGACATACTTAGAACCACAAAAAGATATGAAACACTAATTACACTCACAGGGTTTTGGTGGTCTGGATCATGACGTAAAATGACTCTCTACTCAGGGTAAGAGATTCCGAGACCACCCAAGCTTCTAGCATGACAACAAGGAAGCGTTCCAGATAATCAAGTTTACAATTCTGAATTAATTTTATAGGATCGGAATGCTCACTTCGTTTATGAAGTCCTATCGTTGGAGTCTTTACATTAATCACGTCAATAAAACAACGGAAAATTTGGAGCGCTACCAAAATGTCAATGAAGTTGCATTGCTCCAGTGCTTAATTGGATAATTCGTGTAAGAAAGAATGAGTTAAAAGAGCTGAACTTTTCTATGCTCCATTTGAAGCCAAAGCTTTGTTGTACAACATAATTATGTGCCATTTTTAAGTGTCTTGACTTTTCGATATAGTAGAGTTCCTTGATGTCAGACAACTTTCCTAGAATGGAGTTGCTATATTTGAATCAACTGGGAGCAAAAGGAATAACAAATTCACCGGATTTTAATAAGTTGTTGTGGGAGTAGATGTTCTTGATATTATGTGATTCCAAAGTCCCTCTTCAAATTCTCGAATATTTTGCAGCCAATATTTTCCTGAATCTTTCAGCGTCTTTTGGGAAACAATGAAATGAAATAGTATGATCTTGTTTTCTATTTGGGTTCTACAATTTGTGCTAAAACCATCGACAACACATTTGAAAGTCACTTCGGCAAAGTAAAATCGTGATACTCAACAATCAACTGTCTTCAAAACAGGACTACTAATGTATGTAGATATCGCTAGTGTCTCATCCCGATATACTATACTATATAGAAATCCATGTAATTACATTGTTCAGATTATCTATGATATAATCAATTGATAAATCTATGATATTCCCAAGTGGGCGTATTTCCAAGATTTCTATTCTAACTATCAAATTTTGATTTGTAATTTTCTAGCTGCTGGTAGCAGCATACAAGTCATAGAAATGGATTAATGGATGAAATGGATTCTATGGTAGTATTAATTTCTATGATACATGTAGATAATAGTAGACTTTCTATGGTATTGTTAATTTCTATGGGTAGCAGCATCAAACAGTCCTTAACGGCATTTCAAATCATAGCTTGTTATTATAATTACCTTAGCCATTTCATGACCGCTTTTTTCATCATTGTTGACCGCTTATTAGCAAATAGTACCATAGATAGTCTGAACAATGAATATTTGTGTGCACGTCCGCTCGAAAGGTTCATAGATGAAGCATTCAATGATTTTAAGTAAAAATTACTTTATTAATTTCGCAGTCTTTAGCCAACGGTCTTCTTGTGAATTTTTGATGTCCAGACACCAGAACTGTTGACATTCTCTGATGAGTTTAGGTGCATGAATGTGCTTTTCATTAACTTATAGGGTCGCTGAAGAATTTCGTAATCGCTTAGGGGGAGGGAATGGTTGTCGAATTGATTGCGGGCGATTACGAATGGGAAGGGGTTTGAGGCAGTGATTGCGTAATCGTTGAGAGAAAAATTGATTATTTGTTCGTTTTTAATTCTCTATTGACAACACATAATGCTCTAATTATTGCTTTAGTCATTGCTAATTCTTCCAATATTAACTCTTTTGAACTGTGTTACAACTCCTGGAGCTCCTTCAGATATGAAAGATGTCATTTTTTATTGCTAGTTCATTTGACGATAACGCTTCATAAATGAACATACATTCGGTAGCCTATATTCTTCATATTGAATTACATTTCCAAAATCTTCATATTTCGCTTTCAATTCCAATTGTTGTCTCACCAAAATCATCTTCAATAATATAAAATCTTGCACGAATTCACATACGAATGCAAATTTATTTACGTGTAACGAAGTTCCCATTCGGGCAAAACAGTCAAGAGTGAACGCCAACGTGGTCTGCAGGATGTGGTGACTGCACTGTAAGATATTACACGCCATGTGAGTCTCAACTACACTGTACATCAAAAGTTCACAATGAAGACAGCTTTAGTGACTTTGCTATTTCCTTTGTTCACAATTATTTTTCATCAAGAAAAATGATGAGGCGATGGAAGGATGCTACAAGTAGCTGTTCAAAGTAGCTGTGGATCTTCACGGGGATCATCGATAGGCCGTCTGATCTCCTAGATATTGTGTCTCAAACATCGAACTCGACTTTACTGAGGAAATGGCGTTGACATGAAGATCTACAAAGACCGTGAGTCGTCACCCGCTTCAAAAGTGCACGAAAGTATTGCAAGTTTTTATCACATCGAATTGTCAGTTCGACAAGGAAAAATGTCAAATTTACACGATTCTTGCTTCAGGAATATTCGGTGGAGGCATGTCGATCAGATCTACAAGAAAGCGTCTGCTTATTCTACGCCAAATGCAAGATATTGTTCCAAAAGCTCAGCTGATCCCAGTTTCTCAGAACTCCAACTTGAGCGCATCAGCATCGATATCAAGACGATCTGAAGCTGAGATTGAGAGAACTCAAAGGCTCATGTCATTAGAATAACTTTATGCCACGAACTGATCGCCGGAAAATATTTTTTCAGCAAATTATCTCAGAAAATGCCCATCCTTTGCATCATCTGTCCTTGCCTTTGTTGCCATATTCAAGACACTTCCACTACTGTTACCTCAGAAGTTCGCAACAAAAGCTTCGTCATATCGATGTCAAACAGTGGCTTCACCTAGATTTAAATGTATCTTGTAAAGAATCAATTTTCGATTGACTTGCAACGTTGATCTTGCAGTTCCACGATTTTCATTCTTATGGTGTATTCTTCTAAATATCGTCTTTCTTAGACGCTGCTTCGAAGGACCACATTCCAGCAGCAGCATTGGGAAAGTTAAGTCGTCAATCGATTCCATGTTTGGTAAGTACAAACACTACTTAGACTGTATAATCGCATCACTTTGCTAGAAGTAAATGAAACTGATTCAAAACGATGGCACATGCAGGAACTTAATAAGTCGGCAAAAAGAAATTTTTGATACCTTACAGAGATAGGAAAAATAGTCGTGAGCTGCTTGCGTTTGCAGTGAATTCCTTCAAAATGCTCTGATCGCCACGATTCTTTCAGATTCGAAGAATTCAGATCATTGCGCAAAAGTTTTCTCGATAATGTTGGGTCCTCCGATCATTATTAAAAAAGGCGCACGAAAAAACGTTCACAAACTTCTTTGTAGAACTAGACATCGACTGTGTCTCTTTACTGTGTGATCCGGTTGATAACAGTCACTGAAAGTTCGCACAATATGGCGTGTTTTATGTTGAACTGGCCGCTCATTGTTCGATTGCTATGGTATTAAAGTCAGCAGATTGTGTCATTTCATAGGCATTACATGTTTCAATGTTTCCTTTCCAATCAAACAGAGGAAGAGACGACCTGTCTAATTCTGTGGATGCACCAGTCAAAGTTAGTCAGCAACCAAATAGGATGAAATACGTGCTGTATTCCTAAAGCTTTGCGCGTCTGAAATAGCAGTTTGCTACCACTGCTTCTGAATCATGAAGGCGGCCCAAGAGCAATGGAGTAAAACATCATTCAGTATTGCCATTAAATTGAGCTGAATAAAATAACTAGCAGTTGAGAATTTCAATCGCCAGGAGGAGAAATTCCCAAACATTTGAAACGAAACCCCAATACAATCATTTTGACAAGATTTGTCCATTTCATTCTTCTTCCTGATCATATGAGTAATCAACAGTTGTACTTCTCTTGTGATAGTTGACAGATGGGCTCATCTTCCTCACTACAAGTTACCCGTTCTGCCAGAACATGGAGTGTTTTGAACAAGTGGAAAACATTGCTCTTGATGATAAGTGAGCCACCTCTCATCTACAACATTTTACCACTTTCTTGAGATGTTGCGAATGAAGATAACAAAGGAAAATTTCACTCAAGTGGTCGAAATCTTTTGTCAAACTTGAGCTCTCAACAATAGAGGCCACGTAATCAATGACTTCCCTTCGTTACGAAGGAGACAATGAAACATCCGGGGGAGAAGAAGAAAGTGGATTTTTGGCAAGACAAAACATCCGAGAAAAGATGGCCACTCGACCAAGCTCGAGCGTATCCTTGGCTTTTCTCCGCAGTTTCATGGTATAGCACGAGCATGGCTATCACAGAACTAGATTGTTTAAGCGTATCACTTTGCTAGGTGTGGAAGCTGATTGAACAGGATGGAATATGTAGGAACTTACTAAGTGGGCAAAAAGAGATGCTTAATACCTTACAGAGATAGGAAAAATAGTCGTGAGCCGCTGGCGGATTGCAGTGAATTCCTTCAAAATGCTCTGATCGCCACGCACGATTCCTTCAGATTCGAAGAATTCAAATCAAGTTTTCTCGATAATGTTGGGTCCTCCGATCAGTATTAAAAAAGTTAACAGGCGCAAGAAAAAAACGTTCACAAACTTCTCTGTAGAACTTGACATCGACTGTGTCTCTTTACTGTGTGATCTGGTTGATAACAGTCACTGAAAGTTCACACAATATGGCGTGTTTTATGTTGAACTGGCCGCTCATTGTTCGATTGCTATGGTATTAAAGTCAGCAGATTGTGTCATTTCATAGGCATTACATGTTTCAATGCTTCCTTTCCAATCAAACAGACGACCTGTCTAATTCTGTGATGGCTATTGTACGCTCTTTCAGGCATTAACAGAAGCACGGGCATGGCTAATATCCGCTCTTTCAGGCATTAACAGAAGCACGGGCATGACTGTTGTCCGCTCTTTCAGGCATCAACAGAAGCACGGACATGGCTAATATCCGCTCTTTCAGGCATTAACACGGGCAGGACTGTTGTCCGCTCTTTCAGGCACTAACATAAGCACGGACATGGTTATTACATATAAAGGATAAGCCAATATTTCGGTTTCAATTATCTTGCTTTATGAAGGCGATAACTCCAACATTCGCCTACGTGAAGTCCTATTGATCAAAATAATCCAACCCAGTTTTATTTCACGTGAAGAGAGTGAACAAAATGTCGTCCGCTCCTTTATGTGAAACAGTGTGAAACAACATTTTTCTAAAATTCTATGACAATTAATCTCTTTGTAGCAGTTTAGTCTCTTTGAAGTAGTCCCTTTTTCTATTATCAAAAGCCATCTCTATTTAACTAGTATGTACTAGCATGTCTAATGTATTCTACAGACAGAAGCGCATGATAATCGGATTAGTAACTAGTCTTGATATTAAGACAAATCTCACAAAATAGTGATCAATTTTCTGAAATGGACAGCAACGCCCTTCTAAATTACTCTCCACGGCTATCGCCTTACAGAAAAATGCATTAGGATATTTAGATGAACATATTACGTAGCTATGTGCGGAATGTTGCATGATAAGGTAAAGGCTTTTCTATTGCATCATTCAAAGTGATTATATTTATCATGATTTGCCAGTAATGAAGAATTTCTAGAATTACATGATCTCTCCTTGCATGCAACCTTATGGCGTTGGTTGATTGAAAGTAATTATCATTATCGAATCTATTTCTACATCTTAAGGAGAAATCATGCAAAAAGGTTTATCTGCATGTTTCATAATTCCGTTGACATGTACATGTATATCATTACATCATAGTAACCTAACGTTGAAGCAATGAGATGTGGAAGATGAGTATTCAGCTGATGTGATGTCTAGAACGGATGAGTGAAATAGACATGCGGTGATTGGTTAAATTAATTCAAACATGATTTAAACAATTTAATGCTTTGACTGTCTAATAATTTAAACAAAAAAATCTCTGACTTTTTCCAGCCAGTTATCCTCAAACGTCAGATTGTCTTAAAAATAATGGATCTTGCAATATTTGTTATTCGCAATATTTCTATATATAGCCTATTGTTGAATATGTCTTTACCTAGTCAATGCAATTAAAAATTTAACATTTTCCGTGTTAATTTACTGTCATAGATTTTAGCAGTGAATGAATTGAAAACATTTGATATTAGATATTTAACATTACTCTTTTAACATCACTTTCAGTTATATGTCGCCAAGGAGGTCTAGATATCTATAATTGTACAGGAGGCAGAATGACGCTTTCTGTGGATGAGCTTCGAAGGCCTGTTACAGAGATAGGAGCATATGATAACACTGAATGAATTAACAATATTTTGCAAGTTTTATCGAATTTTTGTGTAACCTCTGAATTATCTGCTCTCTTTCATTGTCATTGAATCGAATGTGACGATCGGGAGATATTTCATCAATAATTTTCCTCATTCGATAACTGTCAATTAGGAAATATATTTGATCAATTTGGAGGTTCTTATATTGAAGGACAATATGCTTAGTTTTATCGCTGACATGATTTTTGCGTGATTAATAACTGCCTCGGGATAAGACAATCTTTAAAGATTTTGTTGGAATCCGAGAAAATGACAAATATTCACAAGATCTCCGCATGATTTTATTTTCAACTGTATAAAGTCATCATTAATCAGCACAAGCATTTGGATGCATTTTCGGATAATTTGATAAACAACTCATCACTAAAAAACCAAATAGCTATAATCATGTCGATGAATCAATCCATTGATGCCATCGCGCTTTTTGACTGAATCGAACTCGTCTGCAGTGGATACTGCTACTTCTATCGAAAATTTTTCGTTCATGGATTTCACGTGATTTGTTATGCATTAGTGTCTTATTACAACTGAATACACTTGGTGAATCTTTTAGTCCTAAAAAATTGTGCCTTGTCATGAAAATTTCTCTCGACGGCCAACGTTTCCGGCAGATTCGAATACTTCTTGTTATTGTGACAGTGTTAGGAACATAATCTATCCAACGTCTTCCATGAAGCGTTTTTCCTGGTTCTTGGTATACTGAGATATAGGGAATGCCATTCAATTTATAATTAGCTTTGCTCCTGTGAGCACTGCATTTATTCATTGGTCAGTCTTCCAAAGAATTGCCTCTCGCCTATCCCTTCAAACTGTGTCCTCACGTGATGGAATAGACATAGGTATTCATGGAAGACTGAGTCTTTGTTTGCAGCGTGCCAACGCCCGTGCTTTGCTGCTGCACATGGGGGCCAACGTAGGTGGCCAAGATCTTTGCGATTCTGGACTCCCATCTTAATTTCTTTCAGTTTTGTTTCACTGATTTTGTCTTTTATTGTTTCTTTCAGGATATTAAGGTCATTTTGTAAATAAGTTATAGTCGACAGGCAATTTTGCATCATTATCAAGAATGAATGAAGTAACTTTGACCCTGGCTTGACAATGCAATGTAAATTCCAAAACTGTTTATTGCTTTAGCCTGCATAAGCAAGTAGATTTTGAACCATCCTATCTCTGCAACAGGCCTTCGAAGCTCTGCCACAGAAAGCGTCATTCTGCCTCTTGTACAATTATAGATATCTAGACCTTGTATGTCGCTGATGAGTAACACTTCTATGCCAAAAATATTCATTACATGGATATCTTAGTTACATATCTCTGTAAATGTATGGCCTGATTCATTGATATGATCTACTTTGAATGTAATTATTGTTAATCCCGATGTCTGTATTCAACAATAGTCGCCTATACTCATTGAATATGTAATAGATAATGCATAGATTTGAGGTCATTATGACAAATAATGACCGAAGAAATCTATGCATTATCTGTCATAATGCATGACTTTTTTCATAGAAGTAGGCACTATGTTAATAATTTCCAAGCTTCGTGGAACTTATTAACCTGTGGACATAGAAAGCCTTACAAAATCATGCATTATGTCAGAGAAAATGCTATAATCTTAAAGATGAAAACAAGCAAGACTAACACAGATATAGGCTTGATTCATACAATGCTTTGGCAATCCTGCATCTACGGTATACGAGGAAGTACTTAGCTTTCGCTAACATAGACACATCATCAAGGATTCTTCACCAAGCACACTTACCGGGCATTCAGTTCACTACATGTTACATATACCCTCAAATCAGCTCAGTTACTATTGAACACTTGGTTGCCCACGACAGGCCACATATCTGCATTGACAATGAATGAAACGATAGATCAAGTTGCCATGCAAAGGATGCGCGGCTGGTAGGATTCGAACCTGAGAATTACTTTGACCTGTGCTCTACCAACTGAGCTGCGAACGATCTGCCAGTGAATATTTTAATTAGCAGGTTCAAGCTATCACCATCACACATCGGTTGTCATAGCAATAATTATCTAAGGATGGATATTTCGTCACAATTGCGACGGCCGATAATAAGACCATTTTATATTGACATGAATGTCCAGTATGTCCAGCAACTTTTCTATCCTCCGTAGATCAGTGATACAGAACTCCGAGTTAACAGATCCCGTGTAATGATAGCAATCTGAGTTAACAGTTCAGGGATGACAACAAAATTTCTTTGTTACAAGAATTATTGATACTATGACTTTTGTTTAAAGATCCCGTTTACTATCACTATCGCAAAGATGCGAAAATTACACGGTAGAGTTAAACAGACATGGTTTAACAACTGTAATATGGACCTACATGTACATTGATGACAGTACGTGATATACAGTAATTCCTCGGGCGCTATGCACGCTCGGATTTATTTATATAGCGAACAGACCTGGTCCATATGACACTTCTGCCTGCGAATGAGCCTTTTTCTTATTCAGTGTGGCTTCGGCCAAACGGAGCTTGATCCGAAATTCTGACTTATCAACCGGCTCGGGCCTTACTGACGACCTGTTGGGCTTGGGCTTACTTCTAGAAAGCCTGGACAGTGGTTGAGATGCCCGGACATAAGCAGCTGCACTCGCTAGAAATCTCACCTTCTCGCTTCATCCCCATCACTAAACACTTTTGATATCTGCAATACTGACATCGATTTCTTTGTCGTTTGTCGATATGGCATTGTCGATCGTCTCGGCATGTATACTTCAAGTCTTTTCTGACTGTTCTCTTGAAGAATCCTTTACAACCTTCGCAAGAATACACTCCGTAATGTTTGCCTGAGGCCCGGTCAGCGCAGATGGCACAAATGTGTTTATTGAAATTGCTGCTGGAAAGGAGGGATGCAGAATCCGGAATGGAGAATTGCCCCAAATAACCTAGAAAGAAAAAAGAAGAGATATGAGACATTGAACGATTCAATATCATTGTTTCCATGATTTAGAAATACGTTCAATTATTTCAATCACCCACAGATCACGACAACTGACCGCATTTTCATATACAGATAGTCCTTTACTGATAAGAGAGGGAACTGTTCTTTTCAAATTATTGCGTGTGATTTTAACCCTAGACAACAAAGGTCTGTCGTAGCACATTGAACATCTAAAGACGTGTGGATTTGATGCTACAAGCCGTTGCAAGGCATTTTGAGGACGTTTTGTGACTTAAAACTTTACTTTTTTAAAAGTCATTTAAGTCAAGCGATTTTTGTTTTGTTAAGAAATAAATCGTACATCACAAAAAAACCTCATTTTCTGAAGATTCGTAAACTGTAATTGTCTTCGAAATAGCGGAATTTTAAGTGCGTCATTTTTACGAAAAGCTTTTTTCCTTCGTTTTGAGACAACCTGTATATGTACATATTAAGTCAAGACACCAACACCCTTGATTCTCCGACCCGGTAGAGACGAGCTTGCACCATGCTGACGAGTCCACGCTGACGGCACAATGATAGCCTAGTGAAGAAGGTGCAAGCTCGTCTTTACCGCGGACTTCCGTTCGATTCCTGGGTCAGGCGAGTGCAGTCGGGGAATCAAGGGTATTGGTGTATATATTCAGTTGAACCCTTGCTTAACATGCTCTACATCGTCTCTGACATTCTTTACGTAGATCTACTCTCGCTAAGTTTGAGAATGTCACCCAATACCTAAAATACGAACCGCATAATAAGATTAACACTAGAATCACAGAATTAGATTCATCTGCGCGTGCTTCGGTTTCCTAGAAAGGAATAATTGTATGCAACCTTAATGTCGAAATGGCCATCCACCATCCACCATCAAAACAATCTTTCTCAATCCTACATCATACTAAACATACACGCATAGGAGAAGCACTCAGCATCAAATCTCACATCAACAATCACATACCTCTCATGAACAACCACTTGCAATCAGAACATCTACATTTATTTCCATAATACACATTTTGTTATATTGTATAAATTGTAAATAAAATTTGTTGATTGTACTCTCCCTTGTATATAAACCTTTATTGTTCTGTCACTTTCAGTTGTCACTGAGGATGGCACGTCACGTGTGCTGAAACGCGTATGACAATAAACTCTATGCAGGCACATCACAGCTCCTTCTCGAATGGATAATTCGTGTATCACTTGCTATTGGAAATGGCAAACAATAAGCTGTCAGCAGGGGACACCAGAGCCAGTGAGAGATGCGTGCGTGCTGTGATATCACTTCGCACACACCAAAACACACATCAATGTCTTGGCTTCGATTCAATGTATGCACTATACAGTGAGAAATGCCGAGGAGAGGATGTGAAATCATCAAATGAACTAATTTTCGTACGCCTGCTACTTTCTTTAATAATGATCGGAAGGGCCAACATTATGGAGAAAACTTGTGGCAATGACCTGAATTCTTCGAATCTGAAGGAATTTTGGCAATCGAAGTACTTTGCTGGAACTCACATTAATCCGCAAGCGACGCACGACTTTTTTTCCTATCTCTGTAAGGTATTAGGAATTCCTTCTTGCCCACTTAATAGGTTCCTCTATGTGCCGTCCATTTCGTATTAATCACACTTCTAGCAAACCGAAGCAGATAAACAAAATATTTAATTCTGTGACTAGAATGGTCAACAAAAAACACAACCGAGAATGGTCTTGGTATCAATTTTGATACCATAGACACTTTCGAAATGACATGTTCTAGTTGGGAAGAAAGAACTACTACTTTTCCATCCCTATGCTTTCATTTACTATTTCCTGTTGTTTTAGTTGCCTATCATTGTATTTCTAAGATTCTACATCAATATGTTTACCATCATTGTTGCAGCTATTGTAGTTTATTTTCCTTAGCTTATTTTATTATACAGAGAAATTTGAATTGCAGAACGCGGCAGAATTTGTAGCATTATTTTTCAATAGATTTTTATTTGGAATTGCACGGTTGGTTCGTTGTTGTTTTATTCGACAATATCGAAGAAGCGGCAGCTTATAAGAGAATTTTTCTGTGCTTCCTCTTAGACGTGAAAAGTGATAGAAGTACCGTCTCTGAAGACAGGTTTGCTCATGCGTCTCAGGCCTTTCAATCATTCAGAAGTAACTGTGGTTTGTATATTTCACTCCGGCAGTGTCCTCCATCGTAAATGTATCAGTAAATCCAATTTCAATGGCATGCAATGCTGATACACCGGAAGATAATGTGATGTAGCATCCTTTCATCTATAAGCAGTTTCCATGTGTGTAGCATGCAGATCTTGCACTTTCTGACATTGGTCCAGGTTAGAGTTTGAACACGTGCGATGTTTCACCGATCTTCCAACTTCGGATGGTGAGCTTTTGCTATCTTGTGTAGTCTCTTTCAAATAAGTTGTCCTTTTAATCATCTGAGACGTCTCCTCATAACGTTAAGAGGCTAGATGCACCATTATTGCTGTCCGAATACTGCGAGTACATGTAGTATGACATCCATTCTTCTTATCGACAAGCGATTTCCTCAAGCGACTCCTCAGTTTCCTCTAGTTTTTCTCGCTATATTGAAGTCAACGGTCACATGAAGAATCATAATGATGTTCTCATAAACACTCTACACTGAGAGTCGCACCATTTCATGAATATGTATTAGTTTTCGTTTACATCGGACAAATCGAATATCGAATGCAGCAAGTCTTATACGAACTATTTCAAAATCAAAATCGACAAGCTTTTTCTCTCCATCTTGAAGGCAACGGTCGTACGAAATATCACAATGATGACATCATACACGCTCTACACCGATAGTCGCGACATTGCATGAAGATGTTGGCCTATTGGTTTTCGTTTACACCGGATACATCGAATATCGAATGCAAGAAGGTGTCAAGATTTATGCGAACTACTTAAAAATCAATATCATCACTGAACTATCGTAGACATTGAAATTGTTCATACATGAATTCGTTTTTGGATACGTTTAATGGTCACTAAGGTCTGGCCATAATTCACGTGTGCTAATTGGTATCAAAATTGATACCAGTGACCATTGTCGGTGTAGTGCTCATGTTTGAGCAGTATTCGTATAGAGGGAATCTAGCTATATTTCATATGGTAATACTCATCGAAAAATTAATCGTCATTCATAGTCGAGACTGTTCAGAATTATTAAGAAGATAAAAAATTATGGAAAAGAAAATTTGGTATCAAAATTGATACCATGACCATTCTAGTGTTAAGTTTTCGTCCCCATTAGACTGTACAAGACCGTGGCAAGGCAACTTCGTCTATCTCATTGCGCGTGATATTCAGATAAGTATAAATGTGTTTTCTTCGGTCGGATTAGAAGATTAATCCGCAGCTGACCAAATACATGTATCAGATCATTACATCCATAGCAATGAAGCCATCACCATCAAACCGGGCAAATTCGATCTCCGTTACATATAAAACACCACAGAGTTCCTCGTTGATTTATTGCTAATGTAGAAAAAGTGAATAGAACTCTGAAAACATACATGTACTTGGAAGAGGCATAAAAATGATGATTAATGTTATTTCATATCCCAATTTCATATTTCAACTCCAGGGTGCGAACAGAACACTTTATTGGCTTGTTCGTTACATCAAAACTTACTGAAAACATGTGTTTTCTGTGTACATTTTCATCCTGCTTTAATGGGCAGGCAGTTATCTAGTACTGAGAATGAATCATGTGTCTTAGTTCTGAGGCAAAGCGTTTACCAGAATTTCGACTTCGAAATCTTCAGAACTTAAAATCGACGTCGATGTCGTAACCTGATATGTCTGTATTGTGGTTGCTTGACTTCAAAGGGCTCCTCTAGAAAAAATGAAGAAGGTCAAGGATTGAAGCAGTTACCCTATCTTATTTGTGTTTTTTATCTATTTATTTTGTACACGTTTGCCAGGAGAGGCGGTTTCATTATGAAAATTTTCCATTATATTTCTCAACGGTTTCTGATGTGCTTTTGCATGAAAATTTCAAAAATCATGGTTCAAAAATCATTCGACTAGCCGAGAAAATTGCGAAAATTAAAAATGGCGGAAAAACCGAAACTGCATTCTGGGAGTGGATTAAAAAAATTCTCATCTATTTCACAAACAGTTTCCTATCTAGTTTGACCTGCTCTTTTCAAATATAATTGCTAGAAAATCATACGATTAATCCTTTTTGAGAAAATGACGGAAATTCAAAATGGCGGACATGAAACCGAAACTGTATTCTGGGGCTAGATTAATAAAGTCTTAATTTCGTCAACAGCTTTCTATGTAATTTGACACACTCTTTTCAGTTATCACTATTGGAATATCATGCGCCTAGCAGTTTTCGAGAAATAGGAGAAATTCAAAATGGCGGACATGAAACCGAAACAGCCGTTTATGCCTCCGCCTACTGAGGGCATCAAACTACATCGAAAGCTGCTGAGGAAATGATCGAGACTATTTTTGATCTAGCCCCAGAGCGCACTTTCGGTTTCATGTCCGCCATTTTGAATTTCCGTCATTTTCTTGAAAAGGGTTAATCGTATGACTTTCTAGCAATTATATTTGAAAAGAGCGGGTCAAACTACATAGGAAACTGTTTGCGAAATAGATGAGAATTTTTTTTAATCCACTCCCAGAATGCAGTTTCGGTTTTTCCGTCGGCCATTTTTAATTTTTGTAATTTTCTCGAAAAGGGCTGGTTGCATAATTTTTAAACCATGATTTTCGAAATTTTCATACAGAAATACATCAGAAGACGTTGAGAAATATAATGGGAAATTTTCATAATGAAACCGCCTGTCCTGGTACACCGTGTGCAATGAGCGCATCCTTTTGATGTAATTAACAAATCATTTCTACTGCTATTCCGTCAGATCTAGTGACGGTGATGAACAGTTCCAATGCCAGCTGACACGGATGACGGGGTTCCTTATGGGAGCACGTGCTTGATGACTGTCTGGGGTAGCGATAGTTCGGTTTGGTTACTTGGCGTCAGGGTTGGGTTACCGGCCCCTCCGAGCTGGTATTTTTGACATGGGGCGACACCCCTGTAACTGGCAATGTGCTCCTGAAACGCCAGAGTCCCTGAAAATGTGGACAATAATCGGATCTAAATGGAGGCAATCCACCAAGAGCAGTTACATCTATTGTCTGCGTTATGGAGTGCCCCTACAAGCATGCATTCATTGTAAGACACTACGAGGGTGTCGCAGGACTAGACAGTCTGGTCGCACTTCGCAACTTCATAAAAGTGCTGAAATTGGTCGTTTACCAGAATGTTGAGCGAATCAAGAGACGCATGAGTCAGAGGCAGCTAAATCAGCAGTCACTTGAGAGAGCATGGACATGGATTAATATAACAGTTATATTGGCAAACAGGACCGATGAAATCACCGATGAGGCTGTACGTTGTTCCATGCCAGACATGATTACATGAAGTTTCAAAACACCACTATTACAACATTTAGAGCTCAAACAGTCTAGCCATCGTGTCCGTGCATGTAAACGGCTACATTCAATGAACTTAACTGATTACGTGATGCCACGCAGAAAGCATTGGATGTATCAAAAATGATGTGAAGGATTACACAATTTCCAACAAATTTGAGAACCAATGAACTCGTGATGCTGATGAAGCGGAAAACCGCAAAGAATTGAGTGACCACCTGCCGAAGCCTCGCCGTTCATCAAGAAACCAATCCTTTTGACCCCTGACCTGACCTGTACCAGTTAGCTCTTCTCATGGGGGTCAATGGTTCATCTCTTAAGTCCTTCTTTACTTCATTGAGTCAATTTGAGGTTTCAAAAGATATCTCACTGAAATCATCCAAACTTGGCAACTAGTCACAATTTTGACAAAATAAAAGAAAAGCGAAAAATCGACGCAATTCAGTTTGTAACTCAAATATTGTTAAGAACAGTTGAGAATTTCAAGAGTGACACAATGCGACGTAGTGAAAGCCTTGATGTTGGCCTACAAATTTAGATAGATGTCTTTATTACAACCCCAATACAGAACGCATCGATTGATAACTTCAACACCTCCAAAAGATGGCTCTTTTCCTGTGTTACCCCCGCCAGTGCCTAAACACGCCTTGCTTTGCGAAAATCGCAAGAAATCGAATAGGAACATAGCACTAGGAACATGAGCATCTTAGATATCGGGAAACTCATGCTGATGGCGATGATGATGACTCATATGTGACGTCACAAACTGCGCATGCATGGACTTACTTCCAAAGATTACTTCCTTCAGATTTGTAGTAGTGGCCATCTGATAGTCATGAAGCTCTTATAGCGACAGAACTGCCTCTGGAATCATGACATCTCCTGATAATCGCATTCATGATCAGGGGTAATCGAAAATTAATTGAATTGCAATCAATTGAATGCTCATTAATTCCAGTTGCAATTAATTGATTGCATCAATTTCGTGTCTCAGTTTGCTGATTGACTCAAGTTCGTGTTACTAGAAATTGTTTGCTCACAAATATATTTCTGTTGATATAATGTCCGCAATAACGCTGAAATTAGGTCTACATCATTCAGATACTTAGTGGATAATTTCCATGCCTCTTTAATATCGACTGAGGGATCTATCCAACACGTATCACTTGATCATGAAGAAACTCGCACAGAGAACTCTAATAGCTGGACAATTTTCGTTTCTCCACAGTTGCACTCAAGTTAGAAGTTTTTCAATAGTCCACTACTTGCCCGGAAGCCTGTCTTTGACAGACGGACGCGACGCGAGCGCGCATGCTTCTGATATCTACATGTAGGTCAACAACTATTGTAGTGAATGCTATGCGGCATTATTTCACTGATGCCTGCCCACAGCCGGCACCAGTGTAGGAATACCATATGAGATTTCAAGGTAAGTAATGTACAAATCCGATTTCGCGTTAGCGGCCGACGATTTGTCTACTGCTTACCGAGAAATCTCATGCGGTATTTCCATTGTCCTAAGCTTTTCCATGATAGTTTCCCCAAAACTTATCATATCAATGCGCTGAAAAAACACGATATTTTCTCATTGAATATTATTTACATGAATATATCACGCTTTTTTCTGCATTGTTTCACGGTATTTTCCCATAGAAATACAGCTTAGGACAATATCACGCTTTTTTCTGCATTGTTTCACGGTATTTTCCCATAGAATTACTAGAATTTGCTAGAAGTGCAAACTGATTCAAACAGATGGCACATGCAGGAACTTAATAAGTGGACAAGAAGAAATCTTTAATACCCTTCGGAGATAGGAAAAATAGTCGTGCGTCGCTTGCGGATTGCCGTGAATTCATTTAAAATGCTCCGATCGCCACGATTCCTTCAGATTCGAAGAATTCAGATCATTGCGCAAAAGTTTTCTCGATAATGTTGGGCCTTCCGATCATTTTTAAAAAAGTTAGCAGGCGCATGAAAAAACGTTCACAAACTTCTCTGTAGAACTTGACATCGTCTATGTCTCTTTGCTGTGTGATCCGGTTGATAACAGTCACTGAAACTTCGCACAATTTGGCGTGTCTAATGTTGAACTCATTGTTCGATTGCTATGGTATTTAGTCAAGAGATTGTGCCATGTCATTTACGTTACATGTTCCAATGTTTCCCTTCTAGTCAAACGGAAGAAGACACGACCTGTCTAATTCTGTGTGCCTAGCTTTTTCAAGCATCAATGATCCTTGCAGCCTAAGGGGCCTTGGCTGTAGGACTCATTGATGCCTTCAAAATCTAGGCCTGATTGATATATTGTAGTGAATGCTATGCGGCATTGTTTCATTGATACCGTACCAGAGCCGGCAACAATCATCGTTGCTGCCGGCTTCTGAAATAAAGACCACTATCTATGTATGTAGCCAGAAACTTCCATACACTTCTACATGTGCATGAATCATAGCACGCATTCACTACAATAGTAAACATGCCTAGCTTTTTCAAGCATCCATGATCCCTACGGCCGATGATATTCGACTCATTGATGCTTTCAAAATCCTAGGCATGATTGACAAATTGCTGAAATATCAAGGCCATCTGGAAGGTTTCCAATCTCTGCTTATAAGATCCTCTAACCTATAGATTGAATGATGTCAATTAATTGATTCTTCTGTAATTGCAATTTCAATTAATTTCTTGCATAGAATTGCTATTACAGCTAATTGACAGTTCCTTAATGCCAATGCAATAAATTTTTCAAAATATTTGTTTATCATGGCCATCAATGTTGTGAGGATGTGAAACGGGGTTGTTGACTTGACTACAGTGCACGATTTCATCTACTACGGCAAGAAACATAGTCCTCAAATGTGATATGGGGACCAACATGAGCCATGTACGGAAGTCAGTTATTTCTTACGATCGCGCTCCTGTAAATAGGATTCTGCATAATGCACATACCTTGGAGGTCAATACCATTTGGAACAAATGATATTTGATAACCTGATGTTGCTGACTGACAAAATTCCCTGCTTTGTGCGCAGAAAAATTCCATCTTCGAAAATATTTGTTTGGAACAAAGAACATTTTTACGTTTCACTGAGTTGTCATAATATATTAGGCGCTTTACAATGACCAATTACGTAACTGATTACTCCACGAAAGGCAGATCAAAGTAAATCAGAACAATGTCCGAGAAAAATCCTCTTTGAAGACCTGTCTCACACTATAAAACAAATAGCGCAGAAAAAGAAGACATAAAGCTGTAATAAAACAGACATTGCTGACGCCCTGCTATTATCATCAGAGCAACACCTCCATTATTCTTCGCAATCATGTGAATTAATCTCTCAAAGATCTCTCATTTGCTACATTACATCAAATGTGTTGCCACCGATTTTTAAGTCTTCTCAAAAACGATTTTGTTTTATACAAAAATTATTATTGGGCTCGTTTCTACAAGAATGGCAACAGCGTTATTATAAATAGTCAAATACAGTCAACAGAAATTGTGACTATAATAAGCAACTAGACAACGCCTACAACAAATTCACATATTCAAACCCTGCTATTTGTAACACGCTTATGTCCGTTTCAGAAAAGGGTTTCTTCTAAACATTCATTTTGACGGACAATTTTTGGCCATCTGCTGCAATCTTGAAGTTTGCAAAATATCCTATTGATCCAAAGCTGGGCCAAAGCTGATCACTTTTAATTCGTTGCCACGAGAAAGCTACATTGAGTTCTTTTAAGAACTGATTAATCCAATGGTTACAGTATCACTGCTTTTTGTACACTTGCGGATTGGACAACGTCATCAGTCGTCATTAGGACTACTTTCATTAATAATTTAAATTAAAAGCATTATATTCTATTATATATGGCTGCTGGGATGATTTTCATCATCGTATGAGAACTACAAATATAAAATAGTGAGTTCAAGAATTTGAATATAAAATATAGAAAATTACAGTCAATTATGTTCATTCTTGTTGCGTTGTTTTCACTGTTCAAAAATAATGAAACAGCATTCAAATGGACAATGGGAGATGCACAGATGAGTAATTTCATTTGTGAATTATTACCTAACGTCATACCCCCTTTACTGGGGGCTTGTACGGTGCTGAAAAAGTCACACTTTTATCTAGAGCGTTGTGATCTTTTAGTAAGAATGCCCTTCTTGACGACTTCCAATGATACTTTCGGGGCTCGACCTCTGAACCAAGAGATCGCTAGTGCAAGCACCTAACCACTTTGCCACGGAGACCGCTCACTTTTTAAAAGTTTATGCAGATTTCATTTGCAGAATCAATTGTAAAATCCATTCTGAAATCATGCGCTGTTAATTGAGAGAATATTAGGTTTTATTCATGGTTGTATGGCTTGCTTTGGCAATGCCACGCTTTTGATGAACAGTATGAAGGAAACCCAACATACGGAAAGGTTTGTACCCGTGATCAAATCGAGGGAGCGACGAAGCGTCTCCATTCTTGAATAACACCTTCCAGTCGATTACTACACTTGAGAGAGATTGTTTTCTCTCATTATGAAAATAACATATGATTTCTGTGTTAAGCATCTATTTTGAACAAAGTCAAACGTCCAACGCGCTTGTGACTGCACAAAAGCTACCATAGACCTGAAACTCTCACTTTTACCTAGCATCTATGCAATAGAGGCTGATACCGGCGCAGGAGATATAAATTACGAAATGCATTACATGGATCTTCATATGATCACTTATATACCGACGCTGTGGCCTAGTGGTAAAGTGTCGCTCGGCGTCCAGGAGACCTGGGTTCAAATCTAGGTCGGGTAAAACCTTAGACTTTTCAAACAGGTACACTCAGCATGAAAAGAATGAGAGTGAAATAGTTGGAACTCGGCCATGGAAGAGCGACGCATCGCCGAATGTGTTTCTTAGTATAACCAGAGAGCATTTATTATTCTTTTATCACCATTTCAATTGCCATAACAGTCATTCTGAATAGAGAGATTTTTTCAATGCAAATATCGCAGAAAAGGAATATTTTGCCGCTTAAAATGCATAAGTAGCAGAGAAAACTATTTTCTTGAATGCAAGAATGCACGCGTTCAACTTTTTCATCTAATTTTTATTTTCTTCTGCGTATGGAATTTTCATTAGTAAAAACGAACTAAATCAGTCGACGATTGCGTAATTGTTGTCGTTAAACCCCTGCTTTCCCCTAAATCGGTTCAGGTATCACCTGGTCAAACCCCCTCCTCCTGGGAGAAAGCGCAATAGTTACTACTTTTGATAGTCTTCAATCAACATCGATTATCAGTTTGTCTGAATGAATGAGTGGGAACTGTTCGTTCACCTTGCTGAATTTTCATCACAACAAATAACACTTATTTCATCGTTTAAACTGTCTTGATAGAGAAAAATTGGATTCACTTGTATTGCATGGATTTCACTGAATATGATTATTGAATCTGATCGCTTTGAAGTCACTAATGATGATGCTTCCTAACTTCTCATGAATACAAGTCTCGTGGAATCATTTCTGTAAGCGAGTCTTCGACATCATTCACCGTGAGGAGGTGTGAGGATTGTAATATTTTCAGTCATGATGTCCGTAGAGTGTTGGGCCAGTGTTGGGCAACCAAGTTGGGATAGTGGGCCACCAATTTTAAAAGGCAGTATTATAGGCTTTATATTCTTTTATTCCGTACTTTTAAGTGCACATATGGGCTGCACATATGCCGTACGTTCATACATAGTGGTCTTATTACATGACAACATTTCACATGTAAATGAATACAGCAGTATTGTACGTAACTAATTTGTTTAATATGAAAGAATCATAATTAGCTTTCTGCAATTTATGTGAGTATTGAAGAGCGAATCGGCCTATAACAAAACATAGAGGCTTTTCTTCTATGTAATTAAGCGGCAATTTGACTTTTTTGGGAATGTGACTGACATTACCTTATTACGTAGAGAAACATGCTCAGCAGGGCATCGAATGCTATGTGACTTAGCATAAACTCGCGCAGGTGATGACCATTTAGTGCTTATGCGAGAAGATATTCCTTACGAAATGAGAATAGTTGGATAATTGGAATGTAAATTTTTGTTTTTTGTGCCATCATATTGCTCATTTAGTTGTGAAGTAATGGTTTTGCAAATTCTAAAGAGGATCCCTCAGCCCTAGATGCACCTCCTAAAGGTCAAAGTCGTAGTGAATCATTTTCACATCATCGATTCAAATAATGTCAACCGGCCACTTGAGATATAAGAAGCGGTGGCGGGCCACGCGTTGCCCACCACTGCCGTAGACGATCACTTTCTCTGAACTGAGCGCACAGTTAATGGTTTTGATCTATCTTGTGACGAAAGCCAATACCTACTTCTCTATAAAAGTCATTTTATATTGCGTACAGCTAATCATGTCAGTTCATGCCTACTTTTGTAATCAATACACGCTTAGGTATTTGTTGCACTTTTATTCAGTTTCAAATTTCACAAAAGCAGAAAAGAAGCGTGAAATGGAAGTGTCATTATTTGATAGTCAGAAAGCTATTAATCAGTAGAATACAAGGAATGAAAAGATGAGATCAAGTAAAACGGATGCTTTGGACTGATTCAATTCATATCTAAAGATGAGCTGTGCATTTGTACAGAAATCCATGGAAAATGTTGAAGAAAAGTTGAACGCGTACATCCTGTTTCAAGTGACAAAACATCCTCCATCTGAAACATTCTGTGCATTAAAGCCAAAAGTGTTTGAAAATCGTGATCAGTTGACGCGAGCCACTTAAATCAGCTGCAAGTTACTTGGCTTGGATATTCACAAATTATTCCACTCGGTTTATCTTATACTTTCTAAAAATACATGAGTCTATCATTGCTCAAACATAAAATACATCAGAAGTAGAAATAGCATTGTGATAGAACTAACTAAGCTCTAATGGATTTGTCTCGCAAGGTTAGAGTAACGGATCAGACACGATAATGCAAATAAACAGAATGAGCAAGCTAAAACAGAGGAATTACATTTCTGCGAATATGCCAGCAGTTGGGACTGGGAAAACATCAACTCCAATTTCTGGATGAGCTTCAGAGTAGAGAAAAGGAATCTGTCGAAACACGTTTCACAAAATGATGTGAGAACTAAAGTTAGTACGAATCTGCGCGTCTGCCGAGTTCTAGCAGGTTCTCCATCTTGTCAGACAGGATCACAGGTAGCACTTGTGAATTCCATGGGAAACAGATTGAGGCTTTGGTCAAAAATGAGATTTTCTGTGTTTCTACTTATTCAAAGAGAGGCTGAGTTTAGAGCCACAATGTTTGACATGGAATGCCTTCAAGTCATTGCTTACTATGTTTATCTATATCTTCGTTTATGAAGTCAAACACATTCAGATTTAGCAAGCTCCTAATCACAGAATTAGACAGGTCGTCTTCTTCTGTTTGACTCGAAAGGAAGCATTGGAACATGTAGCGTTAATGAAATGGCACAATCTGCTGACTAAATACCATAGCAATCGAACAATGAGCAGCCAGTTCACCATTATACACATCAAATTATGCGAAGTTTCAGTGACTGTTATCAACCGTATCACACAACAAAGAGACACAGTCGATGTCAAAATCTACAGATAAGTTTGTGAACGCTTTTTCGTGCGCCTGTTAACTTTTTTGATAATCGCAGAGGGCCCAACATTATCGAGAAAACTCTTGCGCAATTATCTGAATCCTCCGAATCTGAAGGAATCGTGACAATCGGAGCATTTAGAAGGAATTCACAGCAATCCGCAAACGACTATTTTTCCTATCTCCGAAGGGTATTAAAGATTTCTTCTTGTCCACTTAGTAAGTTCCTGCATGTGCCATCGTTTTCAATCAGTTAGCACTTCTAGCAAAGTGATACGCTTAAACAAGCCAGCGCAACATTTCGACCTATTTTTTTCCATATTCTCACATTCATCACCCATCAGAAGCATGACAAGCACTCACACATGAAAAGAAATGACTTGAAGAAATGCCATGCCAAAATCTGTGGCTTCAGACATATTTCTTTCCATGCAATCAGTGAAAACACCGAATACTTCAATCTGCCTCCCTAGAAATTCACAAATGTTTCCTGTGATATTGTCTGTCAGGAAGAGGAACCGGATAGAACTCGGTAGACGCACAGATTCGCAGCAGTTGCTAAATGGTGTACATAATTCTGTGAAAGTCTTACTCCCTCGGTGAAAGTCGTTCCCTGCAGAAAGTGTCTGACTGCCGGACAAAAATGCCGATGACGATGTCGATGACGTGGAACGCACTGGTGCCGAAATGCCGCGTATGTAATCTTATATTACCTTAAATACACACAGAGAAAACAAGGAGGGGTTTTCAATCGCAACTAACCATTTTGGATAATAAGAATAATCTTTCTGACTCAGTAATCCCGAAAATCATTTGCAGTCATTTCTACAACGCTGTGAGCTTGCGGTTGGCAGTTTGTGATACAAAGCATTTCATTTGCTGTCACCTGTGTATATTTCTGAGCTACTGCTTGTTCGTTGTCCTTCACGCCATCTACGGTCTTCTGAAGACAACTGTTTATTTGAAGTGCCCTCCATTAAGTCACTATCTCGAGATGGTCGAGCGTTCAGCTTCAATGGCCCTATGGTATGCAATCGCATCCATCGAGATATTCGAAATGCAAACAGTTCGCTGACTTTTAAGCGCTGCTGGAGGAGAACAATGATAAACAAAGTTTTCTCTTGATTTTTTGCTTCATTTTTGTGACTTGCATTCTTGTATACGTTGTGTGCTGTGAGCCTCTTTTGGGTACAGCGCTGGATAAATACAGCAAAATAAAATATAAAATGTATTCTCCAAAGGCTATGATTTCCCCCAACTCGAAAGGACAATTGTATGAAGCCAAAGTCGTGAAACTTACTTTCAAGGTTTCCTGATCTTCGATAGTCAATATTGTTGAATACAAGAAGCTATAACTTCCTTCCTCACACTGTATTTCTCATAACTCCATAACGACAATGTATGTGGGGAAATGTGTATTAAAAGAGAAAAAGATCATCCGTCATCTTTAACGAAAATAGCAAGTATTCGGTAAACATTAAGACTGAGATAGCATGCATAATTGCATATATTTCTATTTTGGGAAGATAAAGGAATATATCTACAAGATTATCTGATGAATGATGTAATGCTATTTTTCCGTACTTATCTGACAGAAACAGTACAGCTAATTTTAGTTCTTTACAGGTTTACATCTTACATAATCATCATCTTCATTTGTATAGATCTATTGTATATTTTTGTACATATTCATTAACGAAAAGAAATACTGCGATGAAGAACCTCCCGCACCGACACGCATTGAAACTCGGATCAGATGATCTATTGACGAAGTCATTTTGGTCATTGTAGTCACATATTGCATTTTTCACTTGTAATTGTTCTCAGTACAAGCAAGAAGTCACGACATACAGGCGACTTTATCATTGCAACGCACACCTTCGCTAACATATCGAGCAAATTCTATTAAGAGCATGTAAAATTATTACAAAAGAAGACCAAGTCTACAAGTACACAAGACTTGACAATGTTAAACAACGTTAAATGAAACAAACACAAAATTCGAACACCGCAAGCATGGGACATGCCAGGAAACAATTTCTGTTAGTAAATTTCAAATAGAAAATAGCTGCAAAAGCCGAGACGATAATGTCAGAATTGTGATTGATGTCAAAATATATTCACAACTCACTTCGCCTCACAGCAATACATTAGAAACTAAAAATTACCAAATCAGCCACATGAATTATTATGATTGATTATGAAGCTTGTGAGTTTTGCTAGACATTTCCATCTTCTTCATCAGTGAAAGCAAACTGCCATGATATGAAAATGTCGCACGGCAATATTTCTTATGTTGTCCTACCGGGAGGACAACATTTTCATAGAAATATGGGAATATTAGGCCATATATTTAGAAAGTAGGCTATTCTATGAAGCCAGGCGGCAAGAAAATCGGCTTCTGATTTCTACATTTTCTTGCCCTTCTGGCTTCATGGAATACCTACAAGTATTATCTCATTCAGAAACTGCTTGGGCAGAGTGGAAAGCATGGAAGTCCCAGGGTGTCGAGCCGTCGGAAGACCAAGAAGAACATGGCGTCAATGTGTCTCAGAAGATCTGACGAAAAAAGGAATCCCCGAAGAACTCACTGCCAACCGAGATGAATGGAGGAGAGTCATCAACCGTCCAACCCCAGGAGTTGGGAGTCAACGGACGTTAAACGTGGAGTAAGAGTAAGAGAGTAAGCTTTACCTTTACGCTGTTTTATAGTCATATTTCTATGACTCAGTGTGCGAACATTTTGTCCAAGAGATTCGATTCTAAATTAATGACATCATTCTATTTCTGTGTAGTGTTGCTTCATCAGTGATATTGCAAACATGTACGTAATAGATAATGCATAGATTTGAGGTCATTATTGCTATAATTACCGAGAGCCAAAGGCTCGAGCACAGTCTATGGCTCGAGGTTATTATGATAATTGATGACCAAAGAAATCTATGCATTATCTGTTATAATGCATGACTTTTTTCATAGAAGTCTGCACCAGGTTGATAATTTCCATCAGGAAAAAAATTGCCTGCTTCGTGGAACTTATTAACCTGTGGACATAGAAAGCCCTGCAAAATCATACATTATATACAATTTACAGCATCTGCATTTTGCAACAAATCAATGTCGCATACTGTACATTGGCAGGAGGGCACTATAACTTCAACTTCACCCGTCTTCTCTGACGGTAGCCTTAAGTGTTTCAACGAATGGATAAAGCAACAAGGAAATTAAAAACTTTTTAAAAACTGGATTTTCTTTGTAGAAGGTTCTGTTAAAAAGGAACTGGTGAAGAAATATTGTTTCAAAGTCAGCTGCGTCATCAGTAATGGATTAAATGTCTTCAATCATGAGACAGTGTCAAGAATTCTCATTTAAATCCTTTTTGAATTCACCCAAAACCTCGAAATTCACCGATATGATAACAAGACGTTTCAGTTACATGAAAGAGGTTAATTTTAAAGTCGTCAGTCTTTGCTTGCTATTCTGATGAAAACAGTCATATCTGTCGCCAGAGCAATTTATCATCAAACAATTTTGCACCAAATTCAAGTGAAGAATCACTAGCACAACAGAAAATGCAAATATGTCACAAAACTTCAAACTTAAAGCATTTATGAACAAATTAGTGAGTGATGGTTAATATAGAAGCAGGGGAAATGAGCCGTCCAACAACTGCAAGCGAATTTGGTCAATAGCAATAAATTTGAAATTGGAGTCGGTGCGCACACTACATGACAATATTAGCAGCGGTGATTCGTGCAACCGACGATATATATTACTACTCACCTGGAGAGTGCATTCCAGCTGACATAGGACTAGCAATGGGCGGTATACATTGCGGTGACGTCATCGAACCAGGGGACATCACTGATTGTGGAGATGCCACACTTGTAGCTGTGAGGCAAAGTATTTTCAATGTTTTATCTTGAAATGACGTTTAGAGTAATAGCTGTAGAAGAATACTATTGAAATTTCAACATGTCAGGTTTGAGAACATGGACATGTAGATCAGGCAATATTCTTGACTGTCGCTCACTAGGTGGCGACAATTATTGCCCACTTCCCTCCAACTTTCTTGACGATAGTGCGATTTTATAAACGATTTATTTACGTCAACGAATATGCACTCTACTGAAGAGAAAACGAGAATTTCCCCCTACCAAAAAATTGAAATTATGAATATCTGGGAGTGTATGATACATTACCCGAGGTTTCACCGTTCAAACGATTTTGGTCTAGTCCAATGAAAATAGGTTTCACGGAAAACAGCTGTGACTCAAACGTACATGTAAGACATAAAAATCCCATTGGATTCCGATGCAGAAATCAATGTCTATGGTCATGTGAATAATAATGCGAATCTTCATGCATTTTCTTCTGTTAAACAAGAACCAATCGTCAAATCATTATGATCATTGCAATATATGACATCACTTGTCGAATGGTGATGGTAAATGCATCGTATATAGCAAAAACAGCAAATTTCTGCTCAAAATCTGGTTATCAAGCACGACTATCTTACTTCGACAAACATACAACATTTCAGACACCTTTTCAACTGCGTGATCAGACATTTCCTAAATATTAAATAAATGTGTTCCGAAAATGATGGTAGTATGCCTTTTAATTCTTGTTCTGTAGGGTAAAAAAACAAAAATCCGCTTGATTGTAATCCATTGGGATATTTCATCAGATTCCAATGGGATTCTACATCAGATTCAAATGGGATTCTACATCAGATTCCCATGGGATTCTACATCAGATTTCAATGGGATTCTACATCAGATTCCCATGGGATTCTACATCAGATTTCAACGGGATTCTACATCAGATTCCAATGGGATTCTACATCAGATTCAAATGGGATTCTACATCAGATTCCCATGGGATTCTACATCAGATTTCAATGGGATTCTACATCAGATTCCCATGGGATTCTACATCAGATTTCAACGGGATTCTACATCAGATTCCAATGGAATTCTACATTACATTAGATTCAAATCAGATTCTGCAGTTAAATCCAATGAGATTCCTGCTTCTTTTCCCAAGTGGGAGCCAAATTCTTTGTGACACTTTAAAATTGGACTTTCAGAATAGGTGGTGCAGCATCTGACACGCCCATGACGTCGAACCTTGCTTATGTGCTCGGATTTTAGTAGAAATCGTCGTTAGTTTTATAATGTCAGGTCGAAGCATCCATTCAGATGAGTGCGTGCCAAGTTATACTTGTTTACTTTCGCCTGAGAAGCATTTCCGCTATTTTATAGAAGCAAAACTCCTAAACATAGAAATGAAAATCATGTTGAAAGAAACTCTAAGTCTTCGCTTCTAGAAATGAACTTGCTGTATTTAACTATCCGGCTGCTGTAAGTGCCATGGGATTTTGCAACCACTTCTACATCAGCATGTGCCTAGAATGACGGTGAAAGACGGAGAAAGTTAATCATCGAAGTTACCGACCTGCTCCTCTGATAATTTTGTCGGGCCTCGAAGTCAGGGAGCATGAATATCCAGAGGATGCGAATCACAAACAGAAAAGTGCAAGAGATGCGATAATTTCTGGTCCCAAAATCCCGCAGAAGCCTTGATTGGCCCTTCTTTTCATACACAACTAGCTACCAACAACTCTTCCACTATAATGCGCCCTGGCCATCTTTTGAACCATCTTCAGCCAAACATCCTAGCACGTACAAAGAAATGCAATGCCTTGCAACTGTTCTCTCGTTGACACTAATTCTTTCATTCCTTCAAGCCTTTCTTTATCTAACAATCCCAATTTTGGCAAGTGCACGTGATGCAAGGATACACGTGTTCAAGTGTTTTGTAATTCTTGATTCGGCCTGAGTTTTTGATTCCAGGTCTTACGGATGCAGTGTGAAGTGAAGAGACTAATTCGCGCATCACGAATGACTTGGCCGACATCTGTACATTGTTCAATACTCCCTTATTTGCAGTTATTCTTGGTTGACAGGACAGTATCAATTAGCGATTCCATTTTTATTCAACCATTTTGAACGTTGCCATTAATAGTCACTGAGAATTTGTGAATTATTTTATTAACATATTAAATGGTCGTGCTAGCTTTCAATTAACATGTAGGGATTGTTTGCGTCATTCACACATTAGACTGCATTCGACAAGATTATATCATCGTTGATCACATTTAAAGCAAATAAAATTTTACGATGCCTTCCTTCTTCATGAAAAAACAATTCTATGAGAAATTTCTATGTGAAAGTCTCCTTGACTCGCACTCAGTTCTTCAATACGCACAGACTTCAATAGTAGCAATCACATTGTACATGTACTCCTGTGTTCCATGAAATTTAATTGTACTCTACACGTACAATGTTATTTCTTAAAACGAGGTTAATATAAAATTCTTTCTATTTACTTATTTAGCTGCTATATTTTTCTGCTATATTGTTTTCCAATGCAATGAACTTCAGATTTATGCAGGCGATATTTCATCATGGAAATCGATCCTGAGCATAACTTGAAGCAGCATCCATTGGAACACTATGTTTGTATGTAGCCATTGTATCATTTCAAACATTTCAGAAGTTAGTAAATTGTCACATAGCCTTAGATTCAACCCTGATGATGAGATCGTCATCAGCTGTCATTTACCTGTCGGACGATGGTCGCCTGTAGCGGTCTCAAACTCATTAGAAAAAAAACAGGAACATTTGAACAAGGGCTTCTCTCAAAAAAAAGTAATGAAGCTTTAACGTCACTGCTCACCCATACTGGGGGCTTGAACGGTGCTGACAGAGTCAGACTTTAATCTAGCGCGGTGTTCCCTTCCTGACGACTCATGATGACACTTTCGGGGTTCGACCTCTGGCCCAGATGATCACTAGGCCGACCACTTAACCACTGTGCCACGGGGACAACTCTTACACCTCTCTACAGAAGTTATAGACTGAGATAAGCGCAAATCATGAAATCATTATTGCAGGGATTGCAGCAAAACTTAAATTATTGTAAACACGATACGTTGATAATGTAAGGTCAGCAAGCTCATCACTGTCAGATTCATCGTGAGTTTTTGAAGAATGCTGGTCAAATTCTGAAGCTCATCGTCAGGGAATTTTCTCACAGTTGTGGTCAATAATACATGAACATGGACGTCCACAGAGAAAGAATTTCTCGGACAATTTAGTCGATAGAAAAGCGAACTACTTCAGTCACTGACAATAAAGAATGCGGTATCTTCGCTTCACTTGGATTGTGCCCATAAGCAGCACTTCCGTGCATTTGTATTTAAATATTTAAATAGAGAAGATTGAAATTACTGTATAAATGATAACATCGTGGAACAAATTATCCAATTTAGAGATTTGGGTGTCCTAGTAAGTACCCCCCTTAGTTTCAATGGCCATACCCAACAAATTTGCCTTACTGCAAGTAGAAGACTTGGAATAATCAAAAAGTCATTCTATTCCCGTGATAAATTGCTTATTACACTCTACAAACAGTTTGTTCGACCAATCCTCGAGTACAATAGTATCGTATGGTGCCCACACTACCAGAAGTATATTAATGCGATTGAAAGAATTCAAAAACGATTCTGTCACTTTTTTATCAATATGGAGTCTCTCAATTATCGCCAAAAGCTTGACAAACTCGGCCTATTATCACTTCAAGCACGCCGCCTCCGTTATAAGCTCTTATATCTTTTTAAGATTGTAACTTTCCGGACCAGTTTTCATCCAACAAATGACTTATTTCGATATTCATCCTTTCTCACCAACCGCGGTAACTGTCACAAGCTAGTAATTCCAGCCACAAACAATGATTACAGATCAAACTTTTTTACTGTCGATATAATATCCCACTGGAATGCTCTTACTGATGAGGAAATCAACGTCAATACTGTGAATCAATTCAAGAAAAGTATCAGCTCTTACTTCAAACGCAAAGACATTTGGCAACTTTCATCCCTCCAGCGCGATGCTATGATATAATAGCCACACCCTGCGTTATCATTTGCCCTCATTGGGTTATGTATTTGTCATCCAACATGTCTTCGTGCATCACTTTTGTATCATATTCAGACAAATACACATTATTATTATTATTATTAATAATTAATATTAATATTAATCAATTGCATTGCAATCAAGCAACGAGTATCATGAAATGTCAGAAAA
This sequence comes from Prostheceraeus crozeri, assembly GCA_907163375.1. Taxonomy (NCBI): domain Eukaryota; kingdom Metazoa; phylum Platyhelminthes; order Polycladida; family Euryleptidae; genus Prostheceraeus; species Prostheceraeus crozeri. The sequence goes on from CAJQUW010012665.1 coordinate 76,303, forward strand.
TTTCAGACTTATTCACCTAGGCCTTCAAGCACGTATAAGACAGAATTCCGAGCTATTGGTTTGCTGTGTTTTGAGCTATTTTTCTCATCAATGAGGATAGAGGCATTTGCAAAAATTCAAGAATTGCTAGAAAGGGGATCATGACGATGCGATGGAATCAATCATCATCGTTGTTCCGTTGTAACTGTCGCATTGCCTCTAAACGCATAAAACTATTATCTTTAAAACAATCTTTCTTTCCGCTGTGCTGTCAAATTTCATTGATTTCCCACCACATCACAATTGTTGTCACATCTGTTTTTGAGATATAATAATACCTCCCAGAATGAAGATAACTCAACACCTTGACGACGGTAATCTTTGTCATGGTTAATGCCTTCCAGCTAAAGTTGCTTAGCTGCTTTATTGGATAGCAAAAAATGGCATTGCATAGGTGTAAACCAGGGCAGCCGCCGCACCGCACACGCGTTTTATTCATTGATTAATTCCCTACTATTCTTCGAAATATGAATGGTGTTTGAAATGAAAAAAATCAAACAAAACGATTTCAGAATTTGTGAAGCCTTTCGGACTCGTACATTGAACAATATGAAGGACATTATTGTACATATGAAGTGAATATATGGACAGAGTAAAAGTCACTGCCACGGAGTCTTACAAGTTTTTTACTCAGAGAAGCATGTACTTCAATTATACGTATGCATGCTTCTATTTTTCTTAATGTGCAGTCTAGAGGTATTGCTCGAAGAGAATCGGTGAAAGTCCTCGCAACTTAAAAGAACGCTTTGTCATGACTTTTATGATCATCGCCAACAAAATGCAACGACAGTTGTCGGTACAAAATTTACAAAAGACATAAAGAATTCAAAATTGGTTTCATATGAATTGCATTTCGATTCCAAGGTTGCACGGCAATAGTATGACACAAGTACGAACTACTAGTGCTTCACGGGACTAACTTATAAGACTGCGTGTGGACTTTGTGGACTGCGGTGACTCCAACCTGTGACTCCCTGAGTCCTGCACAGATGGGCACTGTAGAAGTGCCACAAAACAATGAGCTCGTTATTGACAGGGGAGCGGCAGTGTTCTTCCCTTTTTAATATTTGGCAAAAATGATTTGAAAAGATACATGAAACTACTCCACTCCTGCCTTTCCATAACTTGTATAAATCGTCACATACTGGAGCTGACATGTACCTTCATCTAACTATTCAAATCCCCCGTCATCCGCTGTCAAAGATGATTAATTGACTTCCATATATTTCCTCGAGGCATCTTTACACATCTTGGCTTGTTTCATCGAGTTTCTTTGATCAGTATCTCATGACCAGCCCTAGGGATAGAACTCAATTCAGACTGAGAGTCGACGACTGCTTGAATGACTTGCTCTGAGCTCTAACCCCATAATTAAGGTGGAACAATTGCATCATCAGTGAAATTATCAACGAAATTCTTTATTTTCAATAGGTTATTAACTTGAAGCTGAATCATTCTCATTCTCATATTTCACTCTTCTTATGGAGAAGGAAACGCCTCTATAGTGTTGACAACTGAAGTGTAATCCTTGATTGAATGGCAGATTTGTAGAATATTTCGACATGCTAAGTCACTGAATTTCGGTACTTTGTATCAGTTGCGTAACCCATCTAGCGTTGATTTTGACCGAGAAATTCACAAGAAATTCTCTTCAGATATGCGGGAAAATTTGTCGACTTGTCCGTCAAGCGCACGAAAACTGTCTTTGTGTTGTCTCACGACTTTCGCCGTTTACTAAAAGTCCGCGCATTAACCCTACAGTTCATGAGGGGCCAAAATCTACTCCACTGAGATTGATAGTAGAGTCACGGCGCCCAACAAGAGAAGAAAAAAGCAACAGTTAGCAGGTTCAATTGAGTTTGAAGCAGCGTTGTATTCTCTGTATTGCGTCACCTTCCGATTGCACCTCGTTTTGTCAACCGCCAGATTCTCACCATGCTGAACGCAGCTGACCGTTCAATTGCGCAACTTAAATCAATGTTGTATATGTCTACCGCAGCTTGTAAAGTAGAGTGTCGAAGGAGAAGCCGTCTATAGAATTCAGGCAGGCACAACAGAAGCAGATGACGCAAGATTAGATGACCTTGCCACCTCCACTTCGCCATGCTATGGCAGGTGAATTGACGCAATCCGAACGTTCATGGCCTGTCAGACCAGCCGATACGCCTCATTATGCAGAATTGCGCAATTATTCGCTTTGACCACTTCTTGACCTGTTGGCGTTGTGATCCCAGTTACCGATATTCCACTGCTATTATCCCTCTTCCATCAACTTCGATCTCGGATCAAGGAGAACGTTCAATTTTGAAGATTGCATCGAAGCTCGTTGGAAATACTGAAAATGGCAAATTATCAACGTCCGATATTCTGTTGATTAGTCAATTTTCCCCGTCGACGCATGTAAACTCCCAGAAGTAAACGGGTGACGCAACAACGCCGCTAATGTCTGCTTATGATGCAATATTGGTGCATCGCTCATTGCGAACCACGATTCGGAAATCTAAACTTCCCTGGGAGTTGGTTCAGAGAGCGTTTCGGACGAGAATGCGCCCAAATTGAAATTTTCAACAGATGACTAGCCTTATTCTAAATACTTTTCACTGAGTTACCACGAACTCTTTTTAATTTTGTTGTGGCCACGTAACACGAGCCAGTTTGTTTGCTGATGATAAAAGCCTCGCTATGTGGGTCTTAGTTTGCAAAGCAGTGCAGAAAAGAAAGGCTACGATAGATAAGGGTTTCTGTGGGAGCGAGGCCGAAAATGGGACTTTCATGGAATGATGTATGTACACCATATGCCTACACAAACCTGCGCGTCTCTCCAGTTTCAACTGGTTCCTCTTCTTTTCAGACAGGATCAATGAAAAACAAGTGTTGATGGAATGGGTCGCAGATTGACGTTTTTTGCAAAAATGAAATTTTCTATGTTTCCGCTTATGAAGTCAAAAATACTAGGTCTACTGTAGAGCCATACATTTTAACATGGAATATCTTCAGGTCAATTCCTATGTTGTGCATGTGCTATTTTCATGTTTCTGACCGGCAATATGTGAGAATGTGGTCAAATGTGGACTAAATTGCTCAAAATATTTTGTGCTTGTCGACATAAGGAGGCTTGCCGATTCAGAATGTGTCTAGCTTCATAGACAGGGGTGCAATAACATTATAAGAAATGACCTGAAGACATTCCATGTCAAAACTTATAACTCGGCGCTTTGTGCTTTTCGCTTAACCGTTCGTTTACGTTGTGGGGTAGAATTCTACCCCAGCCGTTTTCAGACAAGCGTAATTTTTTTATTACGCACATTTGATCATTGATACTCTATGACTTTTTTTGTTAGATGGGTCAATTTTAGACGCTGCATTCTTGATTAGAAATATATTGTACTTCATCGGATATTTCCAGAATCACAGTTACTTATGTTCTGGGGTAGAATTCTACCCCAACAATTATTTGTCAAAAATATCATTGATCTCTTGCTGAAAAAACTTTTTGTTTCATTGTACTTCTGTTTTTCTATTTCGATCATCGAAAACATTCGATTTAATTTCGAAATTCGATTCGAAATCATTTGATTTATCTGAATTTCTTTCATCTTTCAACCTTTTTCACAGGAAATACCTAATAGAATGGTAAGTATAGGCCTATAGGCCTACACGTCACAGGCTTTATATACAGGGTTTACAATCAACTTTCACATAACTAGGCGATCATGATATCATTGTAAGCGTGCCAAATCTCTTTAGTTATATCAATCACGTGATTTTTACAGTATTGAATCCACTCCGTATCTGATTGAATAGCCTCCTAGACGAGATTTGAGCTTCTAATTATTTTAGGCCAGTTTGTCCTTGACAAAGCTTTGTCGAATGAAGGCCTATGCTATTATACATTCAGATCTCTGAGATTCCTTCAATAGTCATGCACTGCAGCTACCGATAGTCGAAGTGGACTGAAAATTCTGACATTGCTTCTCGTTGTCCCAGACGGAATATGTGTAATATTTCTCGGCCTGGTTTCTCAACTGGCCTGCATCCTGCATCTAGAATGGAAGCTTTTCTTGTAATGATGCATGATTTTATAGATACAGCAGTAATTCACACGAACACAAGCTTGCGTAGATTTGCACGAAACGGAAAGTGGGGACGCACAGATAAAGCCGAGATTCTGGCATTCATAGGACTTCATTTGCTAGTAGGAGTTTTCAAGGCTCATCACCGTGACTTACGTGAATTGTGGACACATCGAGACGGACATCTTTGCTTCAGGGCAACCATGACTTGTTAGCGATTTCTTCAACTCAAGAAAGCTTTACGTTTTGATGATAGCAGACGCCGTGATACTACCGACAGATTGAGTCCAGTTCGCAGTGTTGTCGAAACTTTCAATGCAACTCTGAAGTCAGTGTACAATCCAGGACCGTTCCTGTGTGCTGACGAGATGTTAGTTGAGTTCCACGGTCGAGTCCAGTTTCGACAGTATATTCCATCCAAGCCAGGAAAATTTTGCATCAAGATTTTTTGGTGTGTTGACTCGGAGACAACAATTCCACTGAAATGCATTGTTTACATCGGTAAAGGGACACTGAGTGAGCAATAATCTAGACCATCAGCTCATGCCATTGTCATGGGCTTGGTTGAAGATTATTTGGATCGAGGAAGAAATGTGACTGCCGATAATTTCTTCACCAGCGAAGGTCTAGTGCAGGAGTTATTAGATCACAACACAACGTATGTTGGTACTGTGAGACAAAACAACCGAGTACTTCCTGCCAGATCCAAATGCTTGTCAGAACGTGTCAAGGGAGACACCCATCACTACTACACCCCCGACATGACTCTCTGCTCATTTTGGGACAAGCAAAGGCGTCCAGTTTTGCTGCTGTCATCCATGCACATCGGACCTCAAACGAACAACACTCGGGAAGATGGAAAGCCTGATATAGTGAAGACCTATAACGAAACAAAAGGAGGTGTCGACAATCTGGACAAGCTTGTACGCACATACAGGTCAAAGAGGAAGTGCAGGAGGTGGCCACATGCAGTTGCCATGAACTTGGTTGACGTTAGTGTTATCTGCGCTCATAAAATGATGACAAGTCAGTCCAATTCAATGGAAGATCACTATGAATTCAAAAAGGAGCTGGCATATGAATTATGTCGACCCCTTATGCAAAGGCGTATTGAAAACCCGCGACTACGTCTTGACATCAGGTAGTGCTTGTCGAAATTTGGAATTCGGGATCTAATGACAGCAAAACAAGACAATTATGTTTGCAATGCCACAGATTCATCTGCGCACGGCATCAAATTGTGATCTGTGAAAACTGTAGCCATACAGGCATTCGTTAGTGGTATATTATGTTACATTTGTTGTTACATACAAGTAGAGCACACACCATGCTTATCGCATTAATGACAATTAGTCATCTGTGCCAGTGATCTTCATTTGTAATTCAATTCAGATTGTCTGAAAGACTCAACTTAATTAATTTTTACGTCCCTCTACTCTACATGTAAACTTACACGATTATGCAGATTAAGATTTCGAAACTTTTGTATGATTTACAGTAGCCGGTATCATGGAAGTAAACATCAAGAAATAAAAGAACTCGTTCTAATTGATAGGAATTGGCAGTTTATAAAATGAAGTCATAATTACCTACAAAAGACATGCTCATGACTATTACAAGATGCCCCCTTGTCTACATGTAGGCCCCAATTTATCAATTATGAAGAGATAGAATCAAAACTAGAGTCTCAGCAGGGCAAATCATATGCCTATAGGTGCCAAATATCTTTGCAAGCGATGTATAAGATCTAACTTACAGACAAATTACGGCAATAATTCTACAATGTCTTTGGGGTAGAATTCTACCCCACAACGTAAACTAGCTAGTATTTTTGAGAACATACACGAACGGTTAATCAGAGAAAACATAGAAAATGTCATTCAAACCAAAAAAATGTCAATCTGCGTCCCATTAGATTAACATTCGCTTTTCTTTAATTCCATCTGACAAGAAGAGGAACCAGGTAGAACTCGGGAGATGTGCGTCTTCGTACTAGACACAGAGTGCACATCATCATGTGACAGTCTCATTTTCGGCCTCGTCCCCTGCAGAAAGTCGTTCTCGCTGCCGGGTTAAAAGGCATCTGGGGGGAAAAGTATCGCATTACTCCATCTAAAAGCTCACGCAAACATTGTCCGAGGCATTGTCCTAGGTTGTGTAAGCATTGTACAAGCCTTCACTGGTCGAGTATTGACGTCAAAGCTTCATTAATGACTTTAACAAAATTCTATCACGACACGCGTGCAAGAATTTGGCATGCTACTCCTTCTGAAAGATGATATATATCTGCTTTCGAGGGTCAAGTTATCGTGAGTAGAGCTGCATACTCGTACATATCGCTAGGTCCGCATATCGATCATCACGAAGTCTTAATATAATTAGGTCTTCCTAAGATTCACTGCCTTCTAGACTTCCGGTTTTCAAATTGCTTTCGCAAATTGCTTCATTCAAAACACACTTCCGCCATTTGATTGAAAAGTAAAGAATTGATTATCATTTTGTAACTGAATGTATCTTTTGTTTTGCATCAACAATTTAATGGTATTACAGCTTAGATTTCCATTCCGCTATAAGAATTCTGTCGTGAACAAGAGGCACCATATCGCCTGTGGTTGTGAATTACAAGATATCTGATTCAGAAAATAAAAATTCTATTTCGTTTAACAAGAAATATATTTCGAATGTAAAACTGCAAAGTTTGTGTTATTTTGTTCAAAAGAGATATCTTGTATTATCAAACTCCCTTCCTATCTCCACTATGTTGAACTATGCGTTCTACATTTTCTAATGTAGAACGGAATTTCTATGAATCAAAATACATGTAATCCAATGGGCTACCGTGCTACATTTTTTTACCCTACAATGCACCCAAATTGCAAGTAAGCTTAGATGATATCTTGGGTATAGATAATAAGGCTACACCTCATGCAAATGCCAGTTAAATATCGGTTCACTTGAAATTCAAATGAAGGAAATGCACATAGAAGTAGATAATAGTACTTTCTATGGTATTGTTAATTTCTATGGAAATGCATAACATCAATATTGGATAGGCTATCTACTAGGACTTTGGATGCCATGGAAAGCCAACCACGTTTGTGTTCTTAGCAGATTGTCTATATCGTCACTGGTCCATAGAGTTCATTGACATTTCTTGATCGTTTGATAATAGTGATATAACTACTCCATCTGTACTACCATAGAAAGATGTAGCACTCGGCTTCGCCTCGTGCTACATTTTCTGTGGTAGTACAGATGTCGTAGTTATATCACTATAATGCACAACAGAGTTCTTATTGTCGAAATAGAAATCCTGTTGTACAGAAAAGACTTCCAAGTACTGTCGAGAAGAGAGGTTTCAGCTTCCCGCATATTTCATCATTTCGATCTGAAAGCACAATTCAATGTGATTTCATGATTTAACATCATCAGGAAATCTTAACATACAGTACATTGCAAGCTCACTAACTTTCTGTCTATCCACCAACAGCTATCCACTTCATAAACTAAAAAATGAAAGTAAAATTCGGACAAGAGGGAAAAAGAGTAGAAAACTTTGTGGACTACTACAAGGTAGAGCAGAACAGAACTTCTATGATTGAACAATAGAAAATGAGACTAAAAGAATTCAGACTAACCTCCGTGGCCGAGACTGGTATGCGTCATGCCTCCTCCATCGTGACCTTGAGGGAGACCAATCATCTGAGAATAAAACCCGCTTGCGTGTGTCGTGGGCGGCAATTGTGGAACGCCGGTTACTGGCGGAGAGGGTCCAGGTGTTCCGGAGACCGTGTCCATCTCATTGAGAGGAAGTTGGCACGGACTCATTATATGACTGCCGTCGCCCATCCCGCCACTGTTACTTGTGACCGGAACTCGAGGTTTGAAATCTGAAAACAGGATAATGAACAAAATGAGGAAATATGAAGACACATCATCTCACTGATCTGAAACATAGTGTTGTGTAATTGTCAGTTCTTTTATCTCAGGTACCTCACCCTAACGTTCACCTGAAAATCCTCATCCATTGAGCAACCACATGGAAGCCCGACTGTTCGGGATATCAGGAAATGATAAATGAAAACAGATTCCTTCAGACAAGGAATGAATTTGCAAAATTACTTTCCGGAAAACTCTTGTCTGTATGGACTCATGTTTTATTGACTCTTTAACTGTAATCCACGCCAACACTGTATACCGCATATCATTTGTTCTGACAAAGGCGAAAGCTCGAGTAGCTAATAAGCATCGGTCCATACAGACAAGAGTTTTCCGGAAAGTAATCTTGAAAAAAGGAAATGATAAATTGAGAGACAAAATGAGCTGTCGGTGTCACTGACTGAAAATATTTTTCCCCGACAACTCATGCCATTCTGTTGGCTTTTACCCATTTACTTGGAGCACTGTTGGATGAATCCAGAAGCGCCCTAAGTGTTAGCCTAGCCGGTGCTAAGACAATTTTCTGACTTTGACTTTTTTCTTGTGCCATAGGTTTGTTAAAATTGTTTTTTTGTTAAAATAGAAGATTTGATCGCTTAAATTTTGACAAACTAGGGACCCCTTAAAAAGGGATTTTGTTTTTCGATGCAAATTCGGCTCTCCGCCACATGATAGGTCTATGAAACTGCAAAATAAGGAACGTATTGCTCGTAATGAGCTTTTAAGCAGCAGGGTAATAATGCTAGACTGGATAGCAACGTCTAGAAACAACTTTGAAATGAAGTAGAAAACGTTTACATTATATCGCCAGGATCTTGACCTTGCGATCTTTTAGTCCTCTTCGAATCCCTGCGAATGTCTTCCGATGTTGACTGGAGGGCAATCGGTTCGGTCTGAAAATAGCACAACTTTCCTGCAAAGTCTGACAATACGGATCACGTTGTTATCGCAGAATGAGACATTCCTTATCAAGTGCACTATAAGTTTGAAATGTCCATTGATAAAAGTTTCCGTTGCAATTCATCTTGTTGAACGTTAAATTGGATTTTGGAATCGATGATGATTCTGGTTTGCACAAATATTCTTCTAATGATTTCCGAGTTATATCAAGTACGTTTCTAGCACGTACTCGGAGAGACTGACATACCTCGGAATTTTAAAGATGAATTCTCGTCGAATAAGTGCTCATTTTTCATTTTCAGCAGTGGGGTGGCTTTTTGGCGGGGGATTTCTACAAGAGATGGAGACAGTCCCGTGTCATAGTGAGCTGCCATTTTCTGCTAGCTCATCATATACAACTGAAGCCCGAGATTCTGCGGCAAACTTCGGATTGGTGATTGCAAGATCTGTAGTCTACTGATCCTTAATCACAGATCTCATTACAAGGTCATCGATTAAATTATTTTCTGTACACAAGTCCATGCACAAGTGTTTACAGCTGTGCTGGATTACAACAATCCTTGGAATTTTCAGCTGCATGTTAGAAATGTAAACTACAAACGTTGTGTTTTCCGCGCCTACGTCTACGGTTGTTTGCATTATGAGCATTTGTTTAGAACGGCCAATATTTAGACATTGAACTAGTCCTTTTCGTGGGTACGTTGATGATAACATTTCCATCACAAAAATCTAGGCCTATCAATGTTCAGGGAAATCTTTGCTGTCTTTCATTTCAATATCTATGTTGACTGTGATATTCTAGAAGACTACAAAAACTATTAGCCCCTCAATGTTAGTTAATTACGCACATAGAAATGGATAATAGTACACTAGAATGGAAGTTTGATATCTTGCCTATGTTCAATGATGGCACATGGAAAAATCTATGGTTTGTACATACGAGTATATCAGCTTAGATCTAAAACATTGCATCATAGTCAAACTATTTGCCAATTTGGTTGTGGAAGTTGTTGACAGCAAATTGCAGGATTTTCATGAAGAGAATTTTAAGTGAGATGGCAGTATTGTTTCATGTGAATTATTAGCCTACTATTCTATGGATTAGTATACTGTGTCTATTTGTAGCAGTCATAAACAACCATTTTCCAATTTTTTCAATGCTGGATTGCGAATCAAAAATTGGTTCAGAGCCATAAGCGAAAGTGATCGCTGTACTGGTTGTAAGAATATCTCAAGAATTCAAAGATAGAAATTCTAATTATTGGATAATTTCTCCTTCTAGCGGTTAAGAAACCGAGAGCTTTCTGGAATAAACACAATGAAAGCTGCTTTACCAACAGTCATTTCTCAGATAAATGAAATGTCGCTGGATCCTTTCAATTAATCACGAAATGACTTATGTGATACAGTGTGATGATATTTTGGAAGCTCATATTCGAAAGCATGCAAAGGTTTTGAAATTGTTCAAATATATTGAACAGGGAAACGCTTTTAGGGAAATGAATACTCTGAGATTTCTTGGCCTCTAATTTCAAGCTGGAGCAATGCATGCTCTGTAAATCGACATTGCAAGTTGCGTATGTGTCTGATTACACTCTTGATTGATTATAGGAGCGATATTTCAAAATGATGAACGTACAGAACGTTTTACAGGATTTCCTTCTTTGTCATCCTGTCACTGCAGTATTTTGTAAATTTACTATTGCTTTTGTGTACATGATCTTTGGACTGGGGGCAACAATCCAGATCACAATTCGACTTGATAATTAAAAATGCCAACCAGAAAACAAGAAAGCCAGCTCGCAAAATTTGCTTTTTGCCCCAACTAAGTTCCCCCAGAGTGTGCCATAATTTTCATGCAATTTCCATTCTAGGACTTTCTATGGTATTATTAATTTCTATGATTACGCATGATTGCCTCTTTATAGCATTCCACGAGTTAGATATCTTAAATGCCCGAGATCGTAAGGTGAGGGCTATTTAAATCTATAGAGTTCGAATTCTATGATGAAGCAATCTCACACACAAGTTGCGTAGAGAATTTTATACGCCGACTTACTATGATGATGAAAGACAGATAGTGATTGCTATGTCTATGATTATCATGACTATTTGAATAGAATTTTAGCTTCATCAATAGTGAAAATATCTATTCACAGATCTAGTCTAAAATATACACTGAAGGCAAACACTACAGGACAAGAGCACTCATAATTGGCATTGGAGCATAGACGTCGCTATAATGGTGGCCAATATCAAGGAGTCCATGATTGGAATAAATACGAGTAGTAAGAAATGGCGATCTTAGCAGCCATAAAAATATTCCAATGTTGGGAGAAGTTCTGAAGTCTGAACCAACCGCTTCCGTCAATTGAAAGGCCCTGCCAGTGCCCTTCTTTCTTTGGTCTGCTCATTAGGCTATTCTAGCACCAGGTTCAGTGATTTGCAACGAGAAAGATTCAAACTAGCCGTTATCATGACGAATGTCACGTCATTATCAAATTATAGTCTCAAATTACTATATCAAATTATATATCAAATTATCAATGAGTGGTCTGTGTCCGTATGGAAAGGAATTCAAAAAGAAAGCACTTCGAATAAATCATCAAAACTTGTGGCTAAACATACATGTAGACAGGAGAGGTAGTTATCAAATATTGATGCAAATTACAACAGCGAATGACAGTTAATGAGTGGTTGACGCTGAAAATTTAGTCATCAATTGTCAGTAACTTATCTACAATTTATTACGAAATATGAAGTTAGAAATAAGAGAAGAATTCTACGAAATATCGCCATTCCATTTGATATTTTCATCATTCATATTATAGTATGAGTAACTGCATAATTTCATCGGCATGTACGCATATTAAGTCAACAAATGACAATATCAATTGCAGAATATGAGCGCAGAATGTGAAAAACTTCAAAATATTTAATACATTAGAATTAAGATTTGCTGAATTTTGTGACGCAGATGTTTAAGGCGAATACATTGAAATTTTCTGGAATATGAGGTGATCTCGTCGAATGAGCGTGACTACTTTTGACGCAAACGGGAAAGTTTAGAAATCTAATCAAGAAATAAAGAGATATAGAATCCAGACAAAGACCGAAGCCTTAGGCTGAGGGATGTTCACTTGATTCTGTACCGATAAGCATCTGAGTTACACATTTTTAGGACGTCCTTAAAAGTGTCAAAGAATAGTTGATTGAATATCTATGATGAGGTACAAGTGACCTGGTTAGATTGACTAAGTTTGAATGTCCTGCAGAGAACAGAAATCATCTAGGATTTCTATGTTATAATGTAGAAGTGCATTTAATGAAAATGAACTGTGATTAATGATATGAACTGTGTCACTATATCTCTATGAGCAGAAGGCAAATTGACATGATTAGCTAAGGGATGTATTATCGGAGGAGGGGATATTCCGAGATTTAGTGAGATTTCTATTGCAAAAATGCGAGTCAACTGGAGACATCTGCGTAATGGATAGAGGATGACTATGCGATTCTCTGGGATGTAGAGAGGGAAATTATTTGATGAATCACGAGGGCTTCAGCCCGAGGGATGTATCAAATAATTTCACGAGCTATGTCAGAAAATCGTATAGCTATCCGCTATAAAGTATGCCAGATTATTAGGACCATAGATATCCGCGATAAAATCCCTCTCTACCAAGATTTTCCCTGGGAACAAATTCTATCAAACATAGAAGGGATTCTGAAATACGATTCTACAACTCTGGAGCTTGGTGCTAAAAGGGCCTATGTCCAAAAACACTGTTTCCCGTAAATTGGAATATAAGATTTAGATTGTCTCTGAAAATTAGGTAAAGACAAAATTCCAATATAAATGCCATCGTTTATGTACCTTGGCATATTTATGATATAAAACCATCGTTTGTAAACAAATTTTCTCTTTATTCAGCGGAAATACAATGCATCAAAAAGTTGGTTGTAGTGAAAATCCTGGACTTACGCCCTTTTAGCACTAAAGATGGGTCAGTTGGCGAAGTACTACTATTCATCCACTGCTTCCCCTGCAGTCAGATTTTGATAAAAGTACTGCGATGAACGAGAAATATATGGTAGAAGATCTTGGAGGTCAGTCAAGACGTTTGGAGTGACAGGTCTTTGTTCATTGTAAAGCGATTCCAAATTCCATAATAGTGGTCTTCCTTTGGCCTTTCTACGAAAATCCACTGCACATGGAGCAGATTCAGAGTCGAAGGACGAGCGGTATGTAAAGATACCTGCTTCTGAGTTGTACTGCAACTCCCTCACAGTCAGCCAGTTTACTGGTTTTCCTTCAATGTGAGCATCGCAGAAACTTGCATGTTTCGATTTTGGCCTCCGCAGCTGTCACTCCACAGTCGAACACCCTTCACTGAAGATGGAAGGCTGTTGATGTATCTTAGTAGACACGATCCAATTTCTTGTGAGCCCCGTCCAGCTATGGTTTGGTCCCACATATAACAAATTGACCGGGATTTGTTGTTGTGTGTTTCATAAACTGTTGAATTACACACGGCCAGTTGCCGCTTGTAGAAGGCTATACCCGTTTGGATGAAGGGACACTGAAGAACTTTTTGCAGATCGAATGAAGCTGTCACCACATGTTGTGAAGTCGAAGATTCAATTTTATCATTGCGCTTCAAAGAGTAGGCAAGTTCTGCTTCCACGTGATGTGCACTCCTTGCCTGTTCGATCTGTACCTTCTCTTCGTTCATCGCATCAATTAACGAAGCTTTAAATGCATCGCATTTTTCACATGTGTCGCTGGCTGGTGGGTGAAATGATAAATTGAACTCCCCGACGAAGTTTTTCGATAAAGATGGCTTTTTTGTGGTGGGATGTTCTTTGCTTCACAGTGTTCTTCATAAAGCCGATACATATGCTCGATGGATAGATGAGGGTTCAGGTACTTTTTCGCAGATGTTTCACGACTGTAATGACTTTCGTATGCTGGAAACATCTTAATGTGATCACGAATATTGTCAAGATCCACTTCCGCGATTTTTGGCTGCTGACGATGCCTGCCTCTCTTGTCTTTTGGGATGATATTGCTGCTACCACTGAGTCTCTTTCTTTCAGAAATTACCCTTGCCTTTTTCCGTGATATTCCAAAAGTAGCGCAGAACATAGGCAGACAAACTTCAGTTGGCTGACCTTCAACTAGAAGATAATATTTTCTTGTAAAGCATCGTCTGCTTGCATTATGTGAATCGATTCTCATTCGTTCTCGCAGCTTTGTAGTCTCCTCGATCAGGCTGGCCAACAGTTGGCCTTGCTGCTCAGAGGAATGTTCGTAAAAGTCACTAAAAATATTTTCTCTGTTTTCTTCAATTACTGCTTCATAACATTTCATGCGACACGCTTCCCACATGGACTGCCCATAGTCTTCTCAATCACGATCTTTCCACTATGATTCACATACTTCAGTCCTTGCGCTCTTTGGGACTTAATAACGTTTCTTCACCACGTCGAAGGCCACCGAAGTCTCTTTCTACTTCTTCAACGTTCAATGGTCTCAGTTACTGTTGATGTGGGAATTTCATTAGGGCTTTGATGATCGGGGTGAGGTAGTGTATTCTCAGCATCAGAGTCAAGTGATTCATTGTCTTCGGACGACGAATGGACACACAATTCGACGATATTATCAAGCGATATTCGACGTCTCTTCATAATGCCAATCACAGTGGAGCAAAGAAGGGGAATCGAAGCTTCTGCTGACAATGACGACAAGCTTCTGAGCTGTCCACGTACATAGTTTTCGATAATAGCCTCTCACTGCAGTGCAATGGCACTCACATAAGATTTTCAAGGACATAGGCCCTTTTAGCACTAAAGCTTGTTACAGTTGCTTGGACATAGGCATTTGGAAATTTTATTTTGTGAAGCAGGATTGGGTCATTCGGGAATGATAATCACACAGAAGCTGCATATCAAGTCGCACTATATAGTGGTGTGTAAATCTCAAAATCGATCAAATTGGACATAGGCCCTTTTAGCACCAAGCTCCAGAACTATGTAATAATCTGGTATACTTTATTTAGAAATAGCTTAAGAGTGTTTCATCAAAGCAGGGGATATTGCGATAAAATTTCTATTGCAGGAATATAGGCATCAGGAGATGCTGTTGATTTTGGTGTTTTTGGACACGTGAGCTCAAATGCTCGGGCTAACACTGCTCATTCGTTCCAAAGTATCTTATGGAGGCCCAGAGCTTCGGCTGGGAGGAGGCCCAACAGGATGATTTTCAATGACGTTTCTTTGAATTATTTAAACACTTCTTTTTTGCTTATTGCTGTGGCCAATACCATGGCTAAATTACAAGCCCATTGCGAGCTAACTGGAGGTAGATATCTACTTGGAAATAGTCATAGCAGTAGAAGAAACCAGTGATGATAAACTTTACCACACACAGACTTCGGACACGTCTGTAATGTCCATGCAACCATGTCATCCTCCTGTAACTCGAGCGCAATTCCCTATGATTAGATTGCTTCACTTGACATTGCATCTTATGCGCATCTTGTATATTTGTATGTCTCTGCATTTAACTGTTATTTTGAGTTGAAGGAATTTTGAAATTTTTTCTTAACTTCTATATACAAGTGATAATTTGTGTGATGGAAAATCTCGTTTTTTTCAATTCCTGTTAAAGCAAGAGAAAGCAAAAAATCGTTAATGTTATTTCTCATGAAAATGACTCTTCTCTCCATGTTACGCCATCTTATTACTGATGAAGTGATTGAGGATAATTTGAAAGTTTCGTAGATATACGACATCTTTGTCGATTATTTCATCACTGAATGCGCTGTTTTGAATTGTGATAATGAACTCGGTGTGCTCTCAGCTGGATTACGCCATATTATCTAGCACATATCTCGAAGGGATCGAGACATCAACGAATGAATGTCGGTCAAGTTTCTCCCCAACGCAACCTTCTTCATCAACAGATAGAAAGCGTAACAGTGAAATGGTAAAAGTGTAAATGACTGACAAATCTGATAAAAACAGAAAAGGATTGCTTTTATTTCTATTTGGAGATACTTTCTTTATCTTCAGACGTTATCTTTTTGATCGAAGACAAATGCATGTTTCACCTCCTGTCATGAGGATTGCCTCATAAACGGCAAGTATTTGAGGATTTGAACACAAAGGCTGGAATCCCCACAAATGAAGTCCCAACTAAGAAATTACTTTCATGTTGAAATTAAGTAGCTCCCATCCGCCCTGAAGGGTGGTGTCTGTTGCGAAAAGTAAGCCAAAAATCTAATAAGAAATATCAGATGGTTGAAAAATGACTATCGTTGCCAAGAGAGTCATTTCGGTTGAATAATTCTCAATCAACCTGCTTTGATACAAAATAATTTTACGCTATCCTTGATCAAATGTCAAAAGCGAAGGAATTTTTCGCTAATTTGAGTGACAAAATTGATTCAAAGGATCAAAAATCTGTCCGACACATCAGCCATCTTCACATCATTGATGATTTGCATTGGAGATTCAAGTCTGAATAAGTTTCACAACGTCTGTTTTACATGTCATTGATGCAAAATATGAATTTTGAGGGCAAATAATGCAGGAGATTAGAGGGCGCGTGGATTCAACATCTTTCTTTAAATAGTTTGATTTGGCAAAAATTGTTTTCAGTAACATCTGTGGGCTGTTGTCGACAGATTTGTTTTAATAGGGATTTTGTCAATGATGGTCTTGAAAAAACATGTAAACTGTAATCTCTGCAATCTTCTCGACAACCCTTATCCCTGCGATGTGCGCTTTGTGGTTTACGAATTTGCTTGTAAACATTGCAGCAAAAGTTACATTGGGAAAACTAATAGGCCTTTCAAAATTCGTTTCGAGGAGCATGAACGTAGTTTGCGCTTGCAGAACAACACTAGTGCCCTCTCTGAACATTCGATAAATGACATAGAAATCGACAACAATAAAACCTTTAGAACGGAGGTTAAGCTTCATGCAATACACAATAGTGGCACATAAATCGCACGCATTTTCACTTACACTTGTCAACGGCTGCATCATTGGGTCAGAATCAGTCACATGTGTAAATAAGGCTTTTCATTGGTCATTCATGCCCCAACTTAGTTCCCTGGGCGGTGCCGCGACCTTGAGTCAATTTCCATTCTAGTCAGCTTCAGTTAAACAATCTATTTCTATGATAAATGACCACGACAGTAACCTTGACATTTTCGATTTCACAATCAATATCACTGCATAGTTCGCCTCTTGAAAATCGTCTGGCTGAAGCTCGCTACATCAGAAATAGGAGACCACAGTTGAATCGCAAAGACGAGCTGGTTGCCTGAGAAATACTCTGTCTACGGTATTATCATCCTGATATACTCTCCTGATCATCCTGACGCACTCTGACTGCTTTTACCTTCTTTTTAGTGCACTGAGGCAGCGACTACGTCGCGAAACGTTTGCCGTGTAAATATTCTTAGCAACTAGTTTTTATTAAAGCCGTTACTAAAGGGAGTGCCGTATTTTTTTCTCATCCTCATCGATATCCTATTGCTTTATTTGACCTGTAAAGCAGATTATTGTCCGCGCGTGAAGTAAAATCAAGAAATCCGCGCCTCAAGAAAATTAAACAATTTGTCAGTTAGAACTTCGGCGACAGAGAAGTGGTCAGCTTCCACTGAAAGATTGTCTGTTTTCAGCCCTGATACTGTCATCGCCGCTTGATCATGTTTTCGGGCCGGAACATGAAAAAAGGGACCGGATCACTCATGAAAGTCTGTCGAAAGCTCTAAAATGATGTTCTAAAACAATAAAATCTACTTCCATTTTTTAGCTTAGACCATAGGACACTAGACAACTAATCATTTTCACTTGTAATCTTGCAGATGTCCGGAATATTTGTGGATAATTATAGGCTTTGGGAGTTTGAGAAATCGACGTGTCCAAGACTTCCTGTATTTCTAAATCGAATTCATTAAAACCTATCATCAATGTTTCCTTAACGAGAAGGTTGTCATCGGATCTGGTTGTTATTTGATAGTAAGCAACATGTCACAAGCACATGGTGGTATAAATCATCGAATCTGTGTTGGGCAACTAAATATCCAACAAAGTGATTCCGTGTTTCTACATGTATATGGCATCCCTTCTATAAAGGCATGATTAAAGTTGAAGCTTCTAACTATACAGAACGATCTTATCTACTTTAAGGCTTTCTAATTTGGATAAGAAACAGGCTAATAAAACACTTTCGGAAATGTACTTTGGATTTTTCTTTTGAATATATTGTCCTGGCTATTTTTTCATGTTTTGAATGTAGTTGGAAAGAGCCAATATTGAAAGATGGTGGTTTTATTTTCTTTTTGCTGTTTCTTACAATTAATTTCAGTTAAATTAATTGTAAGATTAATTTCAGTTAAATTAATTGTAAGATTAATTTCAGTTAAATTAATTGTAAGATTGATTTCAAATAAATTAATTGCAAGATTAATTCAATTTATCTTTATTGTTTTATTATATACATGTAATTAATTATTTAGTATTTAATATATTAATTAATATTTTATTTAATTATTTTCATTGATTTTATTGATTTTTCTTTATTGAATCTTTAACAATATTTTCCCCAAATACATGTACATGTGATACAAATATTGTCACCGAGAAAACAATACATTGGAATGAATGGTTAGTTCCCTATCGAACCTGGGAATTCCTGAGATCGCTGAATTCTGCCGTTTTGGGAGTCGCAAAATGAAAATGTCCTAACCACTGTTGTCTAAAATATTGGAACATCTACCTTCAATTACCTTCGTTGCTCTCCACACTAGATTCGCAATCGTTGTCTCCAAAAAGACGTGAACTTTGAAGACTAATGGTCATCAAATGCAACTGGTAAAAAAACAGCAAATTGTGCATAACCCTTATATAGCGACAACTCATCAAAATAAAGAGCGGTATTCAATTTCTTTCCATTGTTCTAATCCCCGGTGAAGTATTTTGTTTTCATTTATTTGCCATGTTAAGTGCAAATATGAATTAATTAAACTGCATATTAATTAGCATTAAATACATGTACTAAAATTGGTATTAGCGATATCTCAATACACTAGTACCTGCAATAGTATTTGACCCCAAGCCTGCTCTGAATCATTAAATATCATCAGCTGCATTGGTAGATGCATAAATGCGAGAATGTGTGAATGATAACACACTACTCGTCAACTAAAACCTGCAGTCGTATTTCTATGTTGACATGTTGCTTCACAAGCAGTTTGTTATTGTAAAGGGCATATTGTAGAATTGTTAGTCGTCACGTAATGAATAGGCAGCAATGACAAGCGCGTAGGGCTGAAGTTGCATAATTGTTGTCTGATAGACTGTATAATGAGTTACTATCTCATGCATCTACCAATATAATGCTATAAGGCGGTAATTTGTTAGCGAATTGAAGTGAACGAAGAAATTCAAACACATTTTGATAGAATGATGTATTGCAGCAGCAGCAATACAGATACATTGACAGTTGCTTAAATCGGGAATGTTCGTACGTGATATTTGATGTTGAGGTCAACCAACTTATGTGCTCAGATAATAAAATGTGGCTACAGTAAGACAAATGACAGCCGCATTTCAGTCAGCGCATCGATCAATTACGTCTTCGGTTAGAGAAAACCATATCCATCGAGATCTGACTCAAACATAAGATGATTAAATAAATTGATAATAACTTTGAAATCTCCTCATGTCATCATCAGTTCATTTGCTTATGTGAAACTACAATTCAAGTTGGGTGAGCGCTCCATTAATTCGTAAACCACTTTATTATGAAATCTCGGGGTTGCCATATAAGAGTGAGTCTTGAAAATAAAGAAGATATGTGAACATTATTCATACCGCCAACATAAATACTTCTCTGATAGGATGTTCGCATGCAAGTACAAGCGCGCATGCGCACGATGACAGGCAGGCCGTGTCCCCTCTATTCTTAGCTGGTGATTTGACCGTAAAATTGACATGTTGGGTGCTAAATTAGGTATTGAATATTAATTGCAAGTTAAAAGTTCAACGCGGTAAATGTTGTACACTGATTTTGCAGTGCCATTTATATTACATCCATGTAGCTACGGGTTTGTTGTCGCCGTCGGTACAATTGCCTCTTTGCTTTATGTCTGTACACGTCAATGATAACTGCATTATTGCTTACAATTTCCACAATCAGAAAAAATATTACAAAAGGAGCCAGCAGATGAAACTCATCACAAAGCCTGCCCTAAAATCCATGCAATGCATGCACTGTAAACTGTAGGGCACTAATTTGGGCACGAAGCCGACATTTCGTGCCAGTTAGCGCCTAGTTAGCGCCTTCCTAGTGTCTCGAGGCGCCACTAGGCACTAATAGGCAAAAAACCAAATATTTGCTTATCCAATGAAATCGAAGAAAAAATCAATGGGCACGAACTCGACACTATGAACTTCGTGCCTACTTGTGCCTTGTGTTGGTTAGAATTGATGCCTAAATTTCGTGCCCTAGTGTTTGTGGTGTGTAATAAGTAATTTTGTCGAGCGATCTTTCTATGAATCGAACTTAGTCACTGCAATCAGATGAAAAACAAATCGAAAAATCGACAGCAATTTTTCCTATCACAATCAAATAACAAACATGACTAACACTTTTATCTCTCAGCCCACACAACAGCCAAAATTTCACCTGTCCGTCTGTCATATCTACATTGGGATTTCAGAACAAACGACAAGGCGTTTTCGGCGATCTAATCGCTTATCACCGATAAGAAATGTCATGCTAACATTTGCAGACGAGTCCGACGGAAAGTGCTCCGCAAACTTCTGATGTTTACCGTGTCGTTTGAACTTAGGAGACTTTCACTCGCGTTGGCGGTCTGCCTTGTTCCTCTAATTTGACAGACATCGTTGGGGCGGGACAGGTCAGATGATGCAACACCATTTCCCCAATTCTCCTGTCAATTTCGGTATTTGCCTCAATAGGAGAAACAGGCGGCTAAGTTGAGGGAGAATTAATTTCTTAAAACGTGTTGTTTTCATTCAAAGAGAAACGCCTCCAAGATAGAAGTCTCAATTCGTCTCTTCGTGTTGCTAGGACGTGTGTAATATTATACAATCAGCTCTGACACGATAACTTTCGTCATAATTCATAACTATCCTCTATTCAATGTTAGTAGTCAAAATTCACTGTAAAGTTGAACTCCAGATGAACTGCGAAGCTGATCATGCAAGGTGATGAAGGTGATGATGCAATTCTGAGGGTCTGGTGGCACGGTTTAATAAAATTGAGATGTTCGTGCAACAATGCAGACGAACATTGTCTTACAGCCTTGGTTGGCAGAATTGAAAGCATATGTCGTGATGTTCGAATTATTTTCGAACAAATTTCTAAACGAAATGTCAATTATGATAATGAGTATGAAGAAACGTCACAACAGGTCGATTTGAAAAGAGAGAAAAGAGATAGAATAAGTTAGGTTGATTTTATGAGACAGGTGACAATAACAAGGCACATTTCAGACAGCAGCCGCAAATATAAGTCTTTCATTTGAAAATTTATTACCGAAATGAGCTAATTAGATAATGGTCAGCCTTGAATATAAAGAAATAGTGAATGAGAAAGCTCAAAGTGAGGCAAGTTACGCAATCTGCTTTCCGCGATGTTTTCGTGATGAATATTTGAGGCGGAGTGAATTTGTCATTTGATAAAGATGCAAACAGTGACTGTAACAAAAAGTTGACAAGAACAAATTCAATCTTCTATTTAATACTGTAAAAGTTTGAACTAAAATGCCTCCTCAAGCCTCATCTTCTCTCTGACTGAATTCCAATGCTTGATTGTATTCATTTATTTTATTTTATTAATCATAGCACCTACAGCAATAAGCCAATTACAGCCGTTGATAAAGAAATTGACAAGACGTAAAGAAAAGAGATAAAACACAAGTGCTAAAGTTCAATTCACTCGACAAAGCAGAATACACTTAAAGGAAGCGGCGCCATTCACAAAGAGATCCTCATTGCACATACAATTTGCAAAATCACTATATCTTGGTATGAAATCTTGCTTGCGCAACAACAGACGACTCTCTTTCTTTGGAGCAAATAACACAGTATGTCTGGTGCGCCTCACTGGGATGTTGAAAAATACAGACGTGAGATACGAGCAATTCACTTCACCACCCACAATTCTCTGGAAAAATAATATATCCGTAATTTTTTATATCAAGCGTCGTCAAATTAAATTTGTACACAGAGTTTTATAATTATCTGAACAGTAACGGATTTTACTCACGAGGCAAAGGTGTTTCACAAATCGCTTTTGAACACCTTCCAGCTTATTGACCGAACATTTGAAGTCAGTAGGCCAAAACTGATGAACAATAATCAACGTGAGAACGAATATGCGCATTGAATAAGACTTTTAGGACATGTACATCAGTTAAGGATTTCATGATTCTTTTGACAAATCCTAACATCCGATGTGCTCTCTATACAATCATACCTATGCTGTAAACCGTTGACTGACAATTGACTGACATTTATCCTACAAAATCTATTTTGCCGGTCATTGTTAGTTCTTGTAGGATGATTGGCACTGAACACCTACAATTACTGACAAAAAGCGACAAAATGAATAACAATGAATTTCAGCTTCAGTTTTATCAAAAATGTAAGTAGTCAATTAAATTATGTCAAAATGAATCATGGTTTTGCCATACAATAGTACAGATTGCCCAAAAGTCAAGCAATCACTAATCGAAAAAATCAATCAGTATTCAGAAATTTTCTTCGCTAACTATTAAGAAAATTATGAAATGATAAAACCTACAAATTCGTCGGATATCGCAGGATATTGGAGGTGACAATCGTCGGTTAATTTTGTCAGTAATTTTGTAAGATAATTGTCGGTCTACGGTTTATATGAACATTAAATAACAAATTAGAGGAAAAATCACTGCAAGATCTTTTATCTCCTTAACGTTACGCAGAAAACTATTGCTGAGCACATAATCAAAACTGATATGGAGGCTACGTATTCGCTGAAGTCTTAGAAAAGCTACTATTCACCAAACTACCAATATTTTGAGATAACTTCTGATTTAAATGCAGCATAGCCTAAAAAATATTAACGCAGAGCATTTTAATTCCATTTGTTTGAATACTAATGAAAACGTACAATGAGTAGGGCTGAAAACCGCACGAAAGAAAGTAAAAAAAAATAATGGATCTTGTGACCTCAGATTTGTAAATTTTGTTTCTATTTTTTGCATGTCTGATTTCCATAATCTATTGAAATGCAATCCTGACCAGATCGAGGATCCTGCAAGTGGTTTTGTGAATTACATCTGTCAGGATTAGCTTGATCGTGATAATAGTGAGATAAAAGTCGATGCTGAATACAAAAGAAAAATCATTTAGATTATCAGTTTGACTCCTTTCTCAGAGAAATTGTAAATTTCTCATCTGTCATTGACAGAAGCGTCTGTTGGGATAGATGAATGCCAACAGCTGCATTTGAGTTCCCATTTAACAATCCAAAGGGTTCTCTGATTTTGGGTGACATCATTTGAAATATTCACTGATTTGCATTCAACATACGTTCTTCCATGGATTATCATAGCGCTCTTTTCGCATGTAACTAGAACGAAATTTCAAATGAAATCAATGGAAAATGTGATAGATAAAGGTTATTGTTCTATATATTCAATCCATCGCAAGGCAATAGTGAATTATATCACATTTTGAAAATATTCTGCTTATTTTGAAGTTTATTACTTTTCTTCATGCGTTTGAGATCGGCTAAATTCAGCTTCCCATTTTGGAGACAATATTAGATTGAAAAGTCGATGATATCACCTTTGTGCTATGCTTCTTATGAAGCAGAAAAATCAGACAAATCAATAACTGATACCATATCCAGCCTCAATAGAAATACAATTATCACACGATATGAAACCGAGGAAATTCTAAAGATGTCCTTAATGTTGAGACAAACATCGCAGCCGTTAACTTCCAGAAAAGTGTCAAAGTTTTGGGCGTCATTTTGATGTCGCTTTGGGATGGGGTCTCATGTTGACCTTATAGAGAGGAAGTGTGCTCAGCAAATGTACATCCTGCGACGCATGAAAACATACACGACGCCTCAGGAGTTCATCCAAATTTACAACGTGTTGATGCGCTCCCTTATAGAATATGCCTCTCCAGCATTTATCGTTTTGTCCAAAGGGGACTCTACTAGGTTGCAAGTTATTCAAAACCGCTGCCTCAAAATAAAGGGCTGTTCAAGCATGAGTGATTTGACTCCAAGAAGAACTGCTGCCTTGAAACTATTCGAAGAAGTTGAGTCTGCACAAACTTCCATAAAGCTCGCATTCTCAAGGTACTTACCTATAGTCCGGCAGCCAGAGCGAGTTTCTGCAGGCAACGACGCCGACAATGAGACCTTCACAGAATGATGTACACCCTATGCCTACTACGAATTGGCACGTCTGCCGAGTTCTAGTGAGTTTCTCTTTTAGTCAGACAGGATCAAAGAAAAACACATATAGATCCAATGGGACGTAGATTGCAGTTTTTTGTTAAAATGAAATTTTCTATGTTTTCTCTGATTAAAGGAAAAATACCAAGCCCAGAGTCGTAATTGTTGGCATGGATTGTGTTCAAGTCATTTCCTTTCATTTTCATGCACCCCTGTCTATATAGCTAAACGCATTTATATTTGGCGAGCCTCTTAATGTCGGCAAACACAAACATTTTGAGCAACTTTATCCATATTCTCACATACATTGCCGATTAGATGCATGATAAAAGCACATGCACATCATAGGAAATGACCTGAAGACATTTCATGTCAAAAATTATGACTATGGGCTTACTACTTTTCACTCAATCAGAGAAAACATAGAAAATGTCATTTTAACCAAAAGCTGCAATCTGCGTCCCATTGGATTTACATGTGTTATTCTTTGATCCTGTCTGACAAGAAGAGGAACTCACTAGAACTCGGAAGACGTGCCGATTCGAAGTAGGCAGAAGGTATACATCATCCTGTGAAAGTCTCACTTTCGGCCTCGTTCCCTGCAGAAACTCGTCTGGCTGCCGGACTATTAGTGGAAGAGTCTCTGTGCCTTTCTGTCGTCAACAACCTGTGCGTCGCAACTCTTTCTTCCCAAGAGCATGCATTTTGAAATCATCTACCTATGACTGACGTAGTTCTTTTAATTGATGCTGGCTAATTTTATGCTGAAGAAACTTTGTAACTTCTGATTTTCATTAGTGATTTAATTCAATACACATTCTTTCTCTCTCTCTCTATGTATTCAGATGGTTGTGTCTATAATACTGTACAGTATCACAATTTCGCTAATAATCGAATAATTCAAAGACTTCAAGGTTTAGATTACATCAAATAAGATGCCGATTTCCATTTGATAAATCAACGTCTTCTTAATGTAACCAGGTTCAAATTGCGACGATGAAGAAATGTGTACATCAATGTTAGTAAAGTCAAGCGGAAACGAACATCAATCAGATGTACGAGACAACATCAAATGCGGCACGACATAACCTCAACAAACATTTGCATACATCACAATTTCCCATTTTAATCACACGAATGATTTCAGCGGTTCATTTATAGTTTGCTTCCTTTACAGAAACGATAAGCTTATTACATGTGGAAATTTAGAACATTTTGGGAATAAATTAACCGAAAGAGAATATCCGACATTTCATTGCAAATATCAAAAAAGTAATCATCCATGTAACTAACTCTTCAGGGGAAAAATGATAGCAAGGAAACAATTATCAGCAATGGTTAGAATTGATGATAAAGGAACCGCAGGGTCACCTGTTATCAAGAGATGGTAATCCTGCAAACTGTTTCAGAGTGGCTAGCCTTCAAATCTGAAATGATTCTATGCAACTTTAGACTTTCAGTACAAGTTGCAAATGACGGACTTCCAGATAGGTCCGAGAGTAAGAAGTTGTTGTTTTACGGTCAGCACCGCCCAAGTCTCTCATCAATGACTCGGAGTTAATGTACTTCCTTTTCTCTGCTCATGTGCACAGTGTCTTAAATTCATTGCACAATTCGCTATGTAATTACCATAGAAATAGATTGTTTATCTGAAGTTGACCAGAATGGAAATTGACTCAAGGTCACGGCAGATCAGGGGAACTAAGTTGGGACATGAAGAACCAATGAAAAGCTTAGAATGGCACATGTGACTGATTCTAGCCCAATGATTTACCAGTTGACAAGTGCATCCAAGTGGAAAAGCGTGCGATTTTTGTGCCACTAATTTGTATTGACGCTCTACTTCCATTCTAGAGGTTTTACTGCTATCAATTTCTATGGTAATAACAAATAGTTGATACAATAAGTGTAGTATTATCCCTACCACATCTGCTGTCTTCCCTCTCGAAGCTAAGTCGCCAAACCTACCTATTTAATTCACCCACATTTTAAAAATCTTCACCAAAAGTCGATGGATGTATTCTTTGTATATATTGAATATATATATATTTTTTCAAATATATCGATGACCTTCAAATATATTTGTGATAAGCTTTCTTTTAGAAAGACTGAATTATGCTACTTTTTGCAAACATTTGAGTGATTACTGTCAACGAAAAGCAGCGATGCTCAACATGAGTTACGTATTTGATAAATACGAGCCCATGAATCATATGGTGAACATCTGTTATAGACATCGAAAAGTGTTGGAAATTCAAATGCAATGTAAATACTACTTTTAGTAGTAATGACACATTTGAGTAGTCAGTTTTACAACTTCTTCCCAACATTGATTTCTTTAAAAATCTGCAGGAACTTCATGTGATCTGGAGTGACACTTAAGAAGATTGGGGTGTCCACCCCTCAGCATTTTCATTCATAGAGTCCGCTACGGACAGGATTAAGTTCTAGTTCTTTCATTACGTATATCTGTTCGATTCCTCTGATAAGTTTTAGTTATGCCCCAGGAAGAGTGGAGGAAGATGACGAAGGAACATCAAGTCAATATTCGTTTTGGCGGGGGGGGGGCAGAGACTCGATTGTGTCGTATTGTGGACAACGATGTCTGACATTGTGTACTGAAATCAGCTACCTTAACTCAAATAACTGTCAAAGACTTACCAACCTTTCACGAACAGCTAGCAAGGTGAACTTGTGAAAATTGCATAAGATTTCCACACCTCATATGAAGTCAAATCGATGAAGTTTCTGTTGAAAATGGAGATTGTCAGTTCAAGTTGATCTACTTGTCGTACCTCCGATTGGAACTATACTTTCAGCGTTCCTAGTGTTGCCTAAGTGCACATACTGCAGAGCGAACGTCAACGCATCATGTTAGAGCATTGTTTTGTGAATATGGGTTATGAAATGCTAATCTCGTTTGCAAATTATGCCCAGACACGAACGCGCTTTGGAGTAGGTTGCTTTAAGGAAGTAATGACCTCGATGACCCGATCAGAGGCCACACTTGAAGGTAGGACAAGTGTTGCCGGTATTTGGAAATTACCGATGCAAATTAGAAATTACATAATTATCATATTTATATGAAGCTCTTATCATCTTTGATGTTTTTGTCTTCGAGTAGACACTACATGTTCGATGGGCTACAGTCGGTAAGCGAGCCAGGTTTCATCCAACTGTTAAGAAATAGCACAAATTTCATGGTGAGTTGGACAAGACATAATCACGAAAGTCTGCGAAAATGTGAAATTTCATGGATTTTTTCACAACTTGTAGGTTTGTAAATAACATCTTCGAATTTCTAGAAACTATGTTTGATAAATTTTATTTGATAATAATCCTACTTTGATGTAAGAATATGTAATATTCAATAATAGCTAAACCAATGGTAGATAGGCCAATCCAACACACTGCAGATAACATATAATAAAGCTTCCGAATAGGCCTATTTGGACTAATCACTATATTCTAGTGGACGAAAAAGAAAACAAAGAAATAATGGAGGTTAGTTTATGTCTCAGAGGTTGATCTGAATGTTGCGTAATACGCAGAAATCGCAAAATTCACTTACATTTCGCATTTTGAGGGATTCGAACCAACGACAAACTATGAAACAGATGACGAATAGATGCTGACTTCAACATGTTCTTTGATGTGTTCTTGACTTGTGAAATTACATCGACAATGCGGACCACAAGTCGAGGCTTTATCACTGCTGTCTAATCATAATAAAAATATTGATAATGTATGCTTATTTCCAAAAGAAATGACTATCGATAATAGCAAGTAAATTAAAGAGTTCGCAATTGAGTATGCCCGTAGGATAAACGAGCTTACACGTCTTGATGTTGAGCAATACGGCATGCAACAAATGTCGTTGCTTCTAGGGAAACGCTCTGGACCCATGTGATGTAAGGGACGGGATTCACTTTCACATTTCAATAACAATTTGAAAGTTAAGTAGTTTCTGTTGACGCGAAGCAAAGTTTTTGATAGCTGTACACGAGCAGTACTTCTCACAGATGGCTAGGTGAGAACGTCTAAGAAACCTGTTTACTATGTCAACATGTCGCAACTTTCTAAACAGAGGAGAACAGCATAAATACACTGAAAATACAATCGCGTGGAAAGCATGAAGCAGCTGCTGTTTTGACATGAGTGGCTCTAAAGATCTGATGGCGAACATACGTCGATTTCCATTTCGGATAACATTCGAAAAATGCTCACTACAGCTGAGTCCAAGTGACATCAAGAGAAACAAGAGACTCAACCAGCTCAATTCCATCATGGAGATAGGGAGTCAGCAAATTTTTGACGTTGAAACACCATTTGTCGACTCATATTGCGGTTTAAAATCAAATTGTTCTCGGATATCTTGTCTTCAGCGAATTGCAGATAATGTGGATTTGCGTTGCCCGTGAAACTTTTATAACAGTTATGTCGTCAGCAAATTTAACCAAAGTAGAACAATCACAGTCAATATCTAAAGATGACATAAACATATTGAGAAGGCATTGACGCAAATCATACTAAATAGGTTGAGGTCTGCTATCAATTCCGGGGATTTTCAGTGACTGCTCCTTCTCCAGACCTTGCACCGGTGTGGAGCAAACACAGGAGCATTTAATAATGTGTAGAGCACATGTACATGATCGATTACGCCAGGAAGCTAATCCCTGCATTTTGTCAAAAACTTTTACGATTCATTTTGCAACTTGCGGATAATTGGAATTGTTGTGGACTTCCTGACTGAGATATGTTCTGTTAATCTTTTGATTTTGCAGCTGAAAAGGTGTCCCGGATAATTACATAATTACAACGATGAGTCTGCGTGGTTACTATCGGCTTGGTCACAATCTACAAATAATTGAATTAATCACTATGAGACGCCTTCAATTAAACAAACATGTCATCAGAGCTCAATTGATTGGTGAGAAGAGGAAGTTCTGTTGTAATCTTCATTTATAAGTTCGAACACCACAATCCTTGACTTAATTAGAACAAGTGGATACGAACATAGTAATTGTGAGCTAATTCGACGTAACGGATTTGAGAAATTTGTTCTCCATTGGGAATAAAATTGTCATGATGAACTTCGTTCTAAAAGTGCTAATCCTATAACTCACTGAAGATGATGTAGCCTATGAGAATAAGGAAGAAGTTAAGAAAACACATCTGCTCGCTGTTTCAGTTTCCGATTGACTATGGACGAAGCAATAAAGGAAGCGTGCTCAAGTAAAGCATCATTTGACGTGTCCTCATGAGACCCCTGCGCTGCCGGCGAACGCCGCCGCCGCCGGTCACTTCTTCGGCGTCGCGCAGGCGGAGACATTTTCGTTATATTTTATGGATTAACTGTCTCCATTGCATTTCTAATTAGAACTTAGGAACACATCGTTTGTTCCTGAGGAAAAGTTCAAACATACTTTCTATTTGGGTATAAACAAGAGAGAAGCCCTACATTCTGACAGGAACAAAGTTATCGGTGAATAGGCTTGTATGGGCATCGATCGGTCGCGCTACAACATTTTCACTTTGCTAGAATTCAAGTGTAGGATGTACATGTCTATCACGTGTACTTGCACTGTACGGTAATGAAGCCGTGATGTCATACCAATAATTCATCGGTTACTCAGCCTTATAAAAGGGTGTCGTATTTCTGTCAATTACACAAAAATCACAATTGTTGTTTAATTAAGAACCCTGAGTTGACAAAAACGCAACTTCCGTGAATTGTGCCGACTGGGTAGGCTATATGCATCACAAAATTTTCAGATGGTGAATATTTAAAAGCGAAGAATAGGCCTATACTTAGATACTAAGGAGACATCCAATTTCTATTCTCATGAACTCAACAGATGTACGGCGATTGTTTCTTAAAATTTATCAGCGCGCCGAAAAACGCCGCCGCCGATGAAAAATATATCGCCTGTCTAGTCCACATGAACATCATGTCAGGTCAAACCTGAGACTTTTAGAATATGTACAGATTTACTCCGTACTCTAGCTTAACACTCAACAAAAGCAATGAGAATTAGATGAATAAAAATAAAACTTAGTCAAACGGAATGAAAAGCGCACGCCAAATGTGCCTCTGAAGTTTTTTAATTTTTATTTTAAAACATAAATTAAATGCATTCACTTGATCGGAAAACCTCGGTCTGTCGAGATTTGTCTCAATAAATGGAAAGTTGTCTTCGTTCTTGAACAGAAATTAGGAATCAACATCGGTCTCTGTGATAAACTGTGAACGCCTTGATCAGTAAGCGCCCCTGTAGCAGCTGAATGATTACTTGAAACTGCGAGTCCAATGTTAAGTATGAATATCTTAGTTCCCGACTATTCATCACTTGCAGACGGCAAGTCTTGCCTGAGGATGGCCGCCTGTAGTGGCTGAAAGGTCTCGTACGTGTTAGAAAAATAAGGAAAGCAATGATATCATCTCATAAATTAATGACTGGTCCTTTGTTTTCTGAAATACATTTTATTGCTTTCTGAATTCGAAGATATTTAGCACATTGCGATCTAGACACCAAGGATTGTCAAAAATTAATTGCTGCAATAAAGTACAATCAATTAATTGTTGCTATCAAAAAAGTACAATCAATTAATTGATACTGTCGAATAACTAATTGATCGATTTGTATTATAATGAGGATAGCATCTACATAATTGATTGATGCAATGGCATCACCACTCACCATCTTCGGTAAAACATTCCACCTCCTGTGACTTTTTAGAGATTCGGAGCTTAACTTACCACTAAACATGTCTTATTTACAACTGATCGCTTTCAAGAATCTAATCAGGAACTGTTTGGTACATTTGGCATCACCATATTACAATATACACATTATACACAACAATATTGTAAGAAATCACCATATTCCATCGATTTCCTGTTGTTTTATAATATCCATTTTTAGTTTCCTTTACATATGATGACCATTGTCCTATTCTATTTCCACTACCAGCATCTGTAGTCGGCACAGTATATTAGACGTCTGTTTTGAACGTGCATGCGGCAGTGTTTGGAATCTATGATATTAGTATATTAGCAGTAAGAATGGGTAGTGTTACAAGTCTTAAGTTTTCCACTTTTACCAGATATTGGGACAAATCTGATCACTTTTAATTCGTTGCCACGAGAAAGCTACATTGAGTTCTTCTAACTGATTAATCCAATGGTTACAGTAGCACTGCCTTTGTACACTTGCGGATTGGAGAACGCCATCAGTCGTCATAAGGACTACTTCAATTAATAATTTAACTTTGTAAGCATTATATTCTATTATAAATGGCCACTGGGATGATTTTCATCATCGTATGAGAAATACTTTTATACACGGTTGATTATTCATTCACCTGCTTCACTAATTGATTCTCGCTATAATTATAATGAATGAACTTACGTCTGGGATAAAACTGGGCAACTTATAAAGCATGTAGGCCCATGTAACCTATTTCGTCAAACTGAAATAACGGAGTGAAAAATTTAGAATCAATAATTATTCTGCTCAAGCGGTAATGATAAATAATTGAAATCAATTGATTGTTTCTCATCATTTGATCTTTTATGTCACAAATTATAGCCAACTTATGACAGCTACAGAAGTAAAGAGATTCATCACTTCCTCTCGCAATTGTATGTCTTCATTGCTCAGAACTTAAAATAACCAAAGAAGTTTTCAGAACGAAGTTTTGCACAAAGGCAGTCTTTCTTCTGCCTGCTTGCGTGTTTCACACAGCCATTTCTGACGTTTATCAATCACATCCCTGTGACTAGAATAAGGACAAGAAACTGGTCATTCCGGGTGGATGTCCAACTGGGGAGTCAATTTATCATTACCTAATCAGAATCCCCGCTATGGGAAAACCTCTCAATTCCTTCTTATCACTTGACCAGTGGCTAGACAAAACGCAATGCGACCTTGGCCCTTGTCTGAAAAACACTTCGCTTGTGGAAACTGGTCGGGAGCTGTGAAATCACTTAGACTAAAAGTCTCAATTCACTCAAACGCCGAAAACATGTTGGTAATGATCGCGTTTACACCGTAGGAGGTCTGTCAATTTATCCATCTCAGACATGTTTATCATACGTTTGGTGAATGCGTGCCCTCTGTATGCACTGTATGAAGAGGACTTTATCAGTGTCATGTAATGTGTGATGCTTCAATTACATCATTTGGCAATCAGTGAGTGATTTCACTACGACTAGCATGCGCATTAGTGTGTTAGATACAATGAAGAGTCCCATTGCACCATCTCTGAGGGCCACCTAGGGCCATTGGGTCATCTAAGTAATGGACAATGCATTCATTGTCGGATAAGGTGTAGCTCTGTTGTCAACACACAGACGTGTACACAGATTTTGCAGATTTGCTCTTCCAATCTATAATATCTGTGGTTACAGGCGTGTCTACGACGTTGATTGCGCAAGACAGGGAGAGTGTTGGGGTGACGGAGCACTCGATAAAGCGCAAACTGACCGTGACCGAGTCTTAAAGCATCAACCTGTTCCAACAATCAGCGTCCAGTGCAACCTACGACAATAACCCTAGATTAAAACAAAATCGTTTATTAGCATGGAAGTACAATAGTCAGAAATAGGTTTAAAATTATTTCAAATTCATTGCCGTGATTCATTGCAAATGATGACACAATGACAAGTGAAATCTTGACGTCTCTTGCATCTGGACGAAAAAGGATCTGGACGAGACCCTTGATACTGTCTGTGTAAGGACGAAACGCGTCGGGTGACTCGCTCTTTTATTTACTGAAATATAAGTCGTAAAAATTGGGAGAGAACCTGCTTTTTCTTGATCATCATGACTGACCTCCCGTATCGACAAATCTATCAATAGAAAGCACTTTTGTTCAAAACTGAGTTTTTTTGTCATGAAATTCATTCAATTGTTTTATCTTCATTATCCTCAGCGTGTCAAGTTAGTTCAATTATTTAATGAAAGAAATTAATATCCGGCAGCGTAGAGGAATGTTCATAAGATCGTGCAGATTTGGATAACATGTAACGTCCAACAGAACGGTGCCCTTTATTTAATTCTTTAATGAATGTTGGCATTACGACATTGCTGATTCGGGCAATGGGGATCGCATAAGACGCAATTCAAGATGTGCGCTAAGTCGATCTTAGCAGCTTTTGTTTGAAATCAACCATCCTTTTCTATGAATTAATTTCTATTGTGATTGCCGCCATTCAAAATCAAATGATTGAATGACCTTGCAGTTCATTTTGTTCATCAACTGATTTTATTTGTAATATAATCATGAAAGGCGAATTTGCCGTAACTTCACTGCCGCGACCCAGTCATTCCAGTTGGAAATGTCAAACATTATCAATCCATTTACAGTGTAAGTCAACGTAAGGCATCAATGTTTCCGCCTAAAATTACAATGAAATAGATAAAAGTGCACCTGCTTGAAAGAAGCTTCTCGAATACTAATTTGCAGTGTGCATCCATTGAATCGATAGAAGAGTGACTGATAAACAGTATTTTACATTCATACAGGCCTGCTGTAAGGCTTTTTCGTGTTTATCTACGTTATTGTAATCAGGAAAGGGCAATGAAAAACCTTTTAAAATAAGAAAATGTAAGCAAAAATACACCGCAAAATAGAATTCTTGCTGATCAGCTGACCAGCAATGTGATGAAAACGTGAGTTGTGAGAATGAAAATATCATATCGCAGAATTGTATGCCTAATATGCATAAATGACACCTCAATAATTTCATTAAGTTATTTCTCATATGAATCTTATGATTCCCACACATACTGAGGAGGTTTGGTGATCACTATCTCACAGACTATAGAAATGAAGAAATTAACAAAATGAAAACAATGCGATGACTTAATTTTCTGTAAATAAACTTGATTTTCTAACAGACTAGAAACAGGTGAATGTTTATATACATCATCATTAAGCTTTCATTAACAGAACAGAGACAGTAAGATGATAGTTGAGACGTTGAAAATAAAATAATTTCATTATTTTCGGCCTAATTGAACTTTTTAATTGAATCAAATTCATTGTCATCATACCAGGAAAACTGTGTCGTCGAGAGGAAGACATTTCTCTCTGTTAGAGAGTGACAAATCAAAGGAACCTGATTCCGCTGACAAAAAGAGTCAGAAAAATAGCAAAAACATCAATAAAACAGATCAATAGAGATTTGTTTATGCCAAGAAAAATATTCTACCATGTGGCCCTAAGTATTAACCAAAGATCCAGAGTGAATCCAGGGTGTGCACAAGGGCTCCCGAAGGCAGAGCGAACACTTTAGCACAAGGCTACAGTGCCGCTAATAAATCAGAGTAAGAAAATTGCTGTGGTTCCCGTCTGCTTCACAATAAGCAAAATACTTTGTGAAAACAGTAGAAGGCTCACTATTAGTGACTAAAACTCCTGGATAGGATTGCTGACTTAACCCACTAATACCCATGGTAGCATATCATCTACCAATATTATTAAGCTCTCTCTCGCGCCAACCCCATGTGCTGGGAAGAAAAAAAAATACACTGACGACGTATGTGTCGTCATGCATGAGTTTTTAAGTGCTATTTTTTTTTTTTTTCGAGCTGTGCGCGTATTGACAATCAGTTTCATCATACCATCATGGCGACGGTGACAAGGGTTGTATTCCCACAAGTCAAAATCTCCTACGCGCAAAACGGATTTATCATGGCATATCAGTTATGAATGAATGCTTTATACCAGCATAAAGACCACAGAGCAAAATGCGGCTGAGGAAATTAGGTGAGTTGGGATATATTTTGGATTGAATGGCAAATTCAAAATGGGCATCATGTCACTTTTGCAAATGGTAAGTGCAAATGTGCTACTCAATACATAATCAAATACTAGACAATACTAGAATACAATACTAATACTTTAAGAATATTGAAAAGGATAGGAGCCTAATTCATGCAAAAAATAAGTCGACGACTTCCTTGGGGGGTCAGCGGCCAGTTTGTCTGTTAGGGGTCTAGTGCGCCCCGCTGGGTCTTTTAATAGACGTGTGCGTTTGGCGTGTTGTGTCACGTGCTGTTTATGTGAACTCTTTCTCCCATTATTCTCTTATTTCGGTGTTACTACTTCAATAAAGTAACGTGAATATTGTTTGATGGCTTGGTTGTTAGTAAACTATAATTGTTGATAGAGCTGTATTGTAAAGTCATAAAGTAGTCATTCTTAAAGATAGTACAATTTGTTGGGGTAGTATGAATACCATTTCATTGTGTCTTGTCCAATAAAGTGCATAATTAATAGGTCCCATATGATTAATTATGTGATAATGGAATACTATATGTAAAAAGTGCATATTATTTTTGTAGGAACTTTTTTAGAAAAGGAAGTTATCAATCCTATTAAAGATTATGAAAGATAGTATCAGAAAAAGCAAAGCAATCCGAAAAAAGCACTTAACGATCTTCTAATTTAAGAATGAAACGACTCCAACATTCAGCAGAGTGAGAGGATCTAATCAGAATACATTCGATTACTTAATTTTCCCGAGGAGTGGCGACTGAGCAAGAATTAGTTCATGATAAGGATGAATCTGCGACCAGATGCATGAAAGATGAGATAAAAGACGTGCCAGTGAGGAAGAAATAGAACAAGAATTTCAAGAAAATTGTTGTTGTTAGAAAAGAATTCGAAGAAAGAAGATCAGAAAGAGCGTTGAAAGATAGAAGACTTTGAACCTAAAAGTCAAGCGTTTTCGGATGATTTCGAGACGCCAAATGATTTTTCGAAGCCCTAGAATAGAAGAAAATGTTTAAAGAAGATCAGAAAAAAGTATAGTATGCAAAGAGACAAACATTAATTCTGGGCATTTTAAGAAATATCAGTTCAGGTGGGCAGATCAAGGAACCTATCCAAAGAGTTTAATGTTTGTTGGAATAAGACTAAAAATGGTAGCAGTCTCAAATGCCTAGATCAAAGATTATGGGCACACATCTCCAAGAATAATTGAGTTCGTTAGAATTACGAGAAAATAAGATTTCAGCAGTTACTTCGCTAAAATTTTTTGATTTCATCGACAGACGAGAACATAATTTTGATCGAATCTCCTTTGGATAATTAATTTCAGGAAAGGACTCGAATCTATAATCATCAGGTTGCCATTTATCGAAATCTCTTCTGCACTGTTGACGAAATCTCAAATTTCATATATGTCTGCAAAAAGGACATCGCAATTTAATCGGGGCAAACCCCACAAAGCGGGGCAAGAACTCCACGCGCAAGAGCTGGTATGCGAAACCGGTGTCTGGGCTTTGAAGTGTAGTAAGGATCATTTCATGCGGTCCCTAGAGCGTTCAAAATGTTTGTTGGCATGTTATCGATTATGCGAACTTGGAAGCGACCTTAATTCCGTTTTTAAATATTTGCATTTTGGTGTTCGTTGCCCCTTATGCTCTGTTACCAAAGAGAGGATTTCAGAGATTTCATTCAAGATAAGGGCGTGTTGCGTCTGAATTCCGATCAAAGATTGAATCAACTGTTTCTTGCCTAGGCCAGGTCGTGGAATCGTCAATTCATTAATCGATTTGAATATGTAATCGAAGAAGCCGTCAAAGGTTCGACAAAGAAATTCTGTCCAGTCTGATCTCTTTGTCCGGCTGGATTTCGAGAAAAAAGACGATTCAAGTCATGATCGCATAGTATTAGAAAGTGTCAGATCACCGATGTTGTATTATACGTACTGATGCATCGTTTCGAAAATCGCGATAATATCTGCGGACAGTCTTAGCTCATTGTACAATGTTAAGTTTCGAAGGTCGACGTAACCCGATGTCTTTCCAATACATGACGCATTTGGCATTGGTGAATGCGGTGTTTCTTTGCCTCAGGATCATGGCATGAAATAACAATTACAGTGCAGTGTTGGACTATTTACTATAGAGCTCTCTTCATCATGATTATACTCATACATACATGTCTCCTGAAAATTCAATGCAGGCTGATGTTATTCTCATCAGAATCTGTCGAATCTTGTTCTTTTTTTGCAAATCAGTTTCTTTTAGGCTGGTTTTGCATTTCGATTGAAGTATTTGTTAATCGAGTTTCATACCATTCATGTTATTATTCGGCATTTACTTTCGATTTCATAGTTTCAGTTTTTGCTTCATATGGACCTAATCTTATTTGCTTTATATATTCTTCATCTTTCTGTAAGGCACAGGCAATGTCGGATTCAATGGAAAGTTTTACTTATTGATATTTGATAATTCTTTATCTTGTATTTTAGGTTCGTTCATTTGAATGGAAATATGATTAAAAGGAGTTTCATTTTCAATAGACAATGGAAAGTATACAAATAGGCTGATTGTATGAGTATTATGATAGCCGACGGTATGAATATGTTAATTATATTAGTATACCAAGCTTGTTTTTTTTCTTGTATCTGTAGTTTCCATTACGATTATTGAAGGACTATTGTTTTAATGACCGAACCGCTGAAGACCTGAATGCATGTAGACTTTCTGGCCACAATTTTGCTTTGGAATAATCATTTTCCGTTCTTTCAGATCTTTTTTTGTCCAATCTTCATTTTGAAGGCTCAGTTTGATTGTTGTCGATACAGACCCGAATGCGTTCAAGGAGCAGAGACTACAGTAAAATGGTTCTTTTCGATCGCACAATACTATCATATTTGAACAAAGTCCTATTGTCTCACTTCATCTTTTGGGAAAAACAGAAAAAACATGTGTCTTTATATCACAGATTGTTTTTGATAAAATGCCAAAATAATTTACTATAGAGTTGATCTTCCTATCTGAAGTCTTTTGATTGTCTTTATATTTAATATTTGATTTCTTCTTTGTCTAACTCTTTTTTTTCCAAATTTAAAGCATTTTTGATGTGGTTGCAATCTGCTACGTATTTACGGTGTTTTTCGCCAGATGCCTAAAACTTTGTTTAATTTAAAATAAAATACATTTAACCGGAAACGGGAAGGATAAAATGCAGTCAAAATGATCTAAAGAATTTCATAGCGCGATGATAAGGAATGGTTGAAGCGACAGGTTCACTGCAGGCGGAAATGCATACGAAATAAGAATCTTTTCTGAGAATTGTGCATTACAACATTACAACAGTAATGATGAATGCCTGTATTTCTCCATTTTCGAGTCCGAACAAAAAATTGAGCATTACGGCTCCAAGTCTCAACCAAATATTGAGAGCCACCTGGGGCTTCTAGAACGGATCTGCAGTACATTAGATAATTGTTTAAAAATGTTTTTTCCTTTAAATAGTAATTTCGAACGACATCATTAAAACGTTTTTGCAACTGTTCTCGAAATACCATAACGGAATATAAATAGCCTACAAATGAATGATGAATTGTTGATTCAACAAAAATCGATAGATGGAGGAATAGACTCTCATAATGAGATTCATTTAAAAAACATCATTTAAATCTTTTCCAGCACGCACCTAGAAACAGATTTTTCACATTTCATCAACATGTTCTCAGTAACTCTCTTCACTCTCTTGATTTGCTTGTTAAGAGGTAGGGGGTAAAATATTAAGGAAAACATCTTTTACTATCCCTAATTAACCAACAAAATCTTTTTGATTATAAAATTGAAATAACACTTCATGTGATTATACATGCCAATTAGGAAGGATAAATTTATGACTAAAATGACAGTAGACTGTTGTCGCTATATGGGAGGTCTCCAGCAGGAAAGAAGAAATCATTCTATGTATATTACAAGAACTCGACAATGACAGTTCGTTTCAAAGAAGATGAGAGTGATGCAATCAAATTAAGCAGAGTGAAAGATGAGAGTTTTCCCTTCATTGGACGGAAAATCCTGACAATCAATACTATTCCTTATTCCGAATACAGCTCAGTTAACTTAGGAAGAGGTAAATGCTAGTAGGATAATGGTGTGTAATTTGACTATACCATTTCATAATTCAGAATTAATGCTCAGATGAGATATTCAAATGAGGAAATCTGAGAATGATGCTCGAAACAGGTGTCAAATATCAAGTTTTTGGAAGTTTAGTATTCAACTAATTATATTTATAATGATAAGAACAATTTATCAAATAGTGAAAAACCGATATTATTTAAATATATGAAAATCTTGTTTTGAGTTCCTAATTGAGTACAAAATTTGAGTTTTTCAGAGAAACAACTAATACTTTAGAATTCAACTTCGACGTGAAAAGTTCAGTACAAATGTGCAGCAAAGAGTAAATAAAATTAATAATATGAAGAAACCCCCATGACTATTTACTACAGTCAGAAATAATTGTTGATTTAATTATCTTTCACAGCACAAGCCCAGCAGTCACGTGTAGAGTAATCTCTGTTGGTTATTGAAAAAAATATAGCGTAAGTAGGGAAGTAACAAGTTTATCAAATGATTAAAATAGGAGCTTATTATCATTTTTTTGTACCATCTATTTGCATCACCATCTAAATTTCGTTTATAATTGAAAAGATTTTAATCATCTGCTTGAAATGCTGATTGTAGACATGTACAATGAACATAGATCTACGAAACTTCTCCAGGCTGCCAGGTCTCCAAAGATATGCTGATTAAGCGGATGCAAACGCGAACACGAGGTTGTATTTGAATGTAGAGCTCAATTGAATCAAGTAGCCTGCTTTGTAGGCATCTCAAAGATTATGTACAATTTGAGTCACAGCACACATGTAGGGCGTTATCGAATACAATAAGATCGCACAGACTAATTCAGCCTTGATATAAACAAAGAAATTGCCTTGAAGATGAACATGAACTGCAGACAAATGACAGACAAACCTTAACTAAATCAGCGAAATTGAGCGCACAATGACCACTTCAACCACTACCGCAGTGGTGGGCAACCAAATTGGGATAACGGGCCACAAGGAGTGGTCCGCGAAAAGGTTCGCGGGCCACCAATTTTAAAAAGCAGTAGTTAGTATAGGTTTAATATTATGGCACTACTGCAGTTTAGTGCACCCTCTATGAAAGAGACGGAAACGCGCCTACTGCAGTTTAGTGCACCCTAAAACAACGGCGCATTCTCCCGCAAACGATGACTACGCACATTACACCGAAGCGCGCTCTCGGTGTAATGTGCGAAGACGAAGACGAAGACACACGAAGACACTCATTTATAAGTATAGGGAAGAACGAACGGCATTCATTCTGTTGATTAAATCATGTTGTTCTCACATGCATTTTAGGGTGCACTAAACTGCAGTAGGGGTAAAAGAGGGTGCACTAAACTGCAGTAGTGCCCAATATTATTTTATTCCGTACTTTTAAGTGTACATTTTGGGCTGCTATACCGTACGTGCATAAATATGGTGGTGGTATTACGTGACAAAATTTTACATTTAAATGAAGACAGCAGTGTTGTACGCAACTAATTTGTTTAATATTAAGGAATGATAATTTACTTTCAACAATTCATGTGAGTATTGAAGAGCGAATAGGCCTATAACAAATCATGGAAGCTTTTTTTCTGTGTAATTAAACGGTAATTTGACTTTTCTGGTGATTTGACCGGCATTACCTTATTTCATCAAAAGACAGCGGTCTGTAGGTGTAGTGAAACTATCCGCCTGAAAGCCGCACAAGATAAAACTGATATTGCTACAATTACTGATCATGCTGCATGTATGTGCACATACGTCTCGAAAGAGGACCCCTCACCCTTAGATGCACCTCCCAAAGGTCGAAGTCAGAGTGAGTCATTTTCACATCATCGATTCAAATAATGACAGCGGGCCACTTTAGATATGAGAAGCGGTGGCGGGACACGCGTTGCCCACCAATGCACTACCGAGATGTTATATTTAGCTCCATTTAACCCAATCAGTTGATCAACAGACTTAGAGGAGCAGCTACAGCGATCATCATCCAGATACTATCAACAAAGAACCGATGTCAGTGATATTCGCTAACTGTAGATGCTGGTTTGTCAGTGAGCATAACATTTGACGATTTTATTCTACAAAATTTAAGATTAAATGAATTGCGATTTACATTAAACGCAAACCTGAAATTTCAAGTTAAAACATCAAATAAGAAGACTGAATGATGCAATTAAGAAGCTTTCCAAAATCCAAAGACAAGACCTGATGATCGAGGTAGAATCGTCTTATTACAAAACCTTCACATCATTTGCGTGCAATCTTGCGTCACACCAAGCAATGACAATTTGGAATGTTCTGTCTTGGCCGCTGCTTAGCTTACGAGACACCTTATTTTCCAAGCGTTGCTTGCACAAGACAGATTCAAGATCGCCGTCGACGTAGGTCACGCGATGTTAGAGTTAATGCCCTGATTTATGAAGACGATTTCTCATCAGAAATGAAAATAATTGACCTTCATTTCTAATGTCTCATTTGAGATCAGCATGTTGACTTTAACAGTCATTCCATGAATAAATTATTTCAAGAACAATTGACAATTTTAAACAACAATGTGAGAGACATTTAGTGAACTCATTCTTCAACAGGAAATTATGCAATATACGTGACAATGAGTTGTTGTTCATTGAAGTTTGTAAACAGACACAATATTTCAATCACAGAGCGTTTCCCTTCAATGATCTCTGCACTTTTTCTTAAATGTTTTCATTTTTATATATTCTTTTCTTAAAACTTGCACCTTCATTCTTTTACTTCTAACGATAGATTGATCGACATTATTTCCATGAAAATTCCCTTTCACCGTTACAGAAAGTTGACGAATCTCTGTACATACATTCGATCACATGAGCTCACCATTTTGACGCCCATAAACAAAGAACATTACATCACTCACAATTAAATCTATCTATACAATTCAAGGCATTGTCAATGCATCGATTATCAGAGAGACACTCTACAACAATTCACAATCCACAGATTCACACCGCAAGAATTCTAATAGACAAAAAGTTGACAACAAAGGTCTGTCGTAGAACGTTAAAGATCTTAAGAGAGTGACAACTCTTATTATCATAAAAGACACCAACACCCTTGATTCCCTGACCGCACTCGCCTGACCCAGGAATCGAACCGAAGTCCGCGGTGGAGACGATCTCGCAC
Source organism: Prostheceraeus crozeri (assembly GCA_907163375.1). NCBI lineage: Eukaryota > Metazoa > Platyhelminthes > Polycladida > Euryleptidae > Prostheceraeus > Prostheceraeus crozeri. The sequence goes on from CAJQUW010012665.1 coordinate 118,826, forward strand.
CTTCTTCACTAGGCCACGTTGATTAAGGGAGTGACATCGACAGCTTATTGTTCTATTGTTATTGACAGAGCGCTACCAGCATTCATTTTGTAGCGAGACAGCAATCGATTCCTTGGTCAGGCGAGTGCGGTCGGGGGTGTTGGTTTCTTTTATTGACTTAGTCGTTGTCATTCTCCTTAGATATTCGACAAATAATTGATTTTGAAGAAAAAATGAGAAGGGTCATCGGGAGCTAGCGATAAGTGAACCCAACTTTGAAAATCATAACAGGAAAATATCATCGGTATGGTTCAAATCTTGAGTCAAGGAAAGTAGATATGATGATCTCAAAATTGCTTTAGTGGACGTATGGAACTCTGACATATAAATACCCTCTTCATCTGAATCCTTGATAGCCTGCGAGGACACACAATGGGATGATGAAAGCATGTTTCGGAGTTTGAGAACAAAGATGTTTCCATCAGGATCAAATTTAAGGAAAATATGAGAGCGGTACGCTCATTTATTCTACTGGGTGCTCTACATCCTCCTATCGCATTTGTTTACTCATTTTCAAAACAGTTTCTCAACTCAAGACAACTCATATCAGGGTACTGATGTAAACAATTACTTGGATTGGTGCAATTTTCAGATCATTTCACAGTTTTTTCTTTCACAAACATTTTCTAACAACAGCGGAATGACAAGGTTTCTTTTTTAATACAATTAATTCACGTAACTGAATTTGTCTAAATCAAATTAAAAGCTATTAAATGGATTGAAATTGGAATGAAATAAAACAAACATCATCATCATCATGACGTGGACATTTAAATGACATTTATGAACTTTTTATAATGTTGCCTATCAAACAGCCCAAGTTTATTGGTAAGACTAATTGCATCAAGGACTTGTGAAACAAATGGTTGAATATTTACAAACCAGGCGATTTGCATCAGCCTCTTAACTGCATTTAAATCATGGCATGAAATGTATCGATGAATTTTTTTATGCTATTTCAGTATAGATTTGATAAAATGTAACAGTTCTTCTACCAAAATCAAATTAACAGTTGAAAAGCATTTATCTAAGCAAGAATAATGCTCATCAATAATTCAACAGAAACAATAACTAGTAAATCTAATGAATTAGTCGAAATGTTGACACGAATTTTAGAATAAATCAAGCTGATATGAACAAACACTGCACACAATTAATAAGCATGCAGTCAGACACAGACTGTAAATTAATTAGGATCTGCTATTTTTGCGATTTATATTATTATGCTTGATTAGGTAGCTGCCTGGCACTGTTTGATGGTGATAAGTTTTCTATTATTTTCCAAGAATGTTATTTTTAAGTATAATTGTGATAAATACAACAGACAAATTGCAGAGCTTCAAAGTCTGCGCTTGGACCTTGTCTGAATCGAGCCGTGAATTCCATTGCCCTTAAGTTCTACGTGTTTCAAGATTGACATGCTTCCATTATTTAGAACGTATTATGGGATGCAGGTACTGTGGGTGCATGATCTTCGCAATTGGTGCGCAGAGAAGATGTCAACTGGCTAAGAAGTTATGCCGTAAATGTTTCTGACAATAACCAATAGTCCGGCAGCCAGAACGAGTTTCTGCAGGGAACGAGGCTGAAAGTGAGACTTTCACAGAATGATGTACACCTCATAGTCCGGCAGCCAGCACGAGTTTCTGCAGGGAACGAGGCCGAAAGTGAGACTTTCACAGAATGATGTACACCCTATGCCTACTACAAATCTGCACGTCTGCCGAGTTCTAGTGAGGTCCCCTTCTTGTCAAACAGGATCAAAGAAAAACACATGTAAATCCAATGGGACGCAGATTGCAGCTTTTGGTTAAAATGAAGTTTTCTATGTTTTCTCTGATTAAGCGAAAAGTATTAAGCCCAGAGTCATAATTTTTGGCATAGAATGTCTTCAGGTCATTTTCAATGATTTACCTGTGCTGTTATCATGCTTCTAATCGGCAATGTATGTGAGAATGTGGTTGAATGTGGATAAAGTTGCTCAACATGTTTGTGTTTCCCGACATGAAGAGGCTCGCCAAATCTAAATGTGTTTAGCTTTATGGACAGGGGTGCATGAACATGACAGGAAATGATCTCAAGACATTCTATGTCAAAAATTGTGACTCTGGGCTTGGCACCTTTCGTTTAATCAGAGAAAACATGGAAAATTTCATTTTTGGCAAAAACTGCAATCTGCGTCCCATTGGATTTACATGTGTTATTCTTTGATCCTGTCTGACAAGAAGAGAAATCACTAGAACTCGGCAGACGTGCCAATTCGTAGTAGGCAAGGGGTGCACATCACTCTGTGAAAGTCTCACTTTCGGCCTCGTTCCCTGCAGAAACTCGCTCTGGCTGCCGGACTACAACTGATGTCCCCTCCTGGCACCCAGAAAGAGTTTCTGCAGCGAGAGAGACGGAAATGAGACTTTCACAGAATGATGTCTCTCCATGCCTGCTACGAATCTGCGCGTCTGCCGAGTTCTACTCAGTTATTTTCCTTGTCAGACAGATTGAAGTCTTCGTTAATAGGCCTGATGATATTTTCTGTTTTTCCATGATAAAGTGTGAAATACTAAGTGCATAGCCACAATTTTTGACATGGAATGTCTTCAAGTTGTTTTCTGGATCTTATGACGTACATCGTTGGCCGTGTCATCTCCATAACAAAAAAAAAACTGCGATAGAAGTGTGAATTGCATCTGCATCAAAGCAAAACGTGTGAAAGTGTTGCTGTTGAAAGAAAGTCCTACCCACGATTGGGGAAATTCTGTGATGAACACTCCGACAAAAAATTCTTGAATGAGCTTAACAGTAAAATCTGAGCAATGAGCGAACGCTTGAAACGTAATATTTTCTTCTGTTTTGAATTCAGTACGCCTACGCTGTATCAACTATCTATCTGTAATAACGCATGTTCTATAAATGCATGTGTAGATGAAAGTGAGCCGCCATTTCGCTGATTTTCAAAAATTGCTTAGTAGAATAAATGACACACTCAAATTTAAATGGAAAATAACGGAACTTGATTGATATTATAATTCTTTCTTGCAGACTATTCCATAAATTAGTGTGACAAGCAGTGTGATCCGCTACCTTGTAAATCGAACACCCCACTCTTCGGAAAGCCGAACCGAATGAATAATTTTTGAAAATTACGGAATGTGATCATGTTTTCAGGTTAGAGACTCCGCACAACTTCTGATCGATCAATTTAAAGACACAACTCATTTTATTTGCGCGAGATCAGTCGGCCTACGAGTTTATTGTCTTAATTAATGATTAGGAAGACAGTATGGCTGATAGGATTCATTTACAGGAAATTTTACTTCGTCATATCAAACTGAACACACCGACTGCATATTGTTGATTCCTATAATACGTCATGTTAGCCATCTTATTCAACAGTACTATAGTTATGAAACTATTTCCTTTTAATGAGCCAATTAAAGCAATTTCAACATTTCTGACTTATCTCTCTCCTTTCTGCGCAAGACAACTTTAGTTAAAAAGAACAATATATTTTATCTGTCATATTATATATTTTTTGATATCATAAATCTCTGATCTAAGATCTTATATTATTAATTAAATTTGATTATATGAGATTTATAATTTATACAATACTATATCTACATTTAAGTTGGACGTTTACAAACATGCTCACGAATTACCCGAATCAAACGTAGCACGAATCGTGATATGAAATGACTAAGTAGAATATTACATTTCTACAACTGCAAATTATGTAAATCGATTTTTTTCTTCTATTTGAAATTTGAATGTGCAATAACATTATGAGACACATAATTTTGATCATTGGTAACTAAATGAGATAGGTACTAGCTAGAAAATTTAGGCGTGCTTTTGCTGATATATTTTCCAGTTTTCGGATCATTTTAGAAAATTTTTGGAAAATTTCTAACCTGCATATCAAGCAATCCACACGATTACTGATGAATCTGTACAGAATCAGCTTCGTACATAATCAACATTACCGAACAACAAATTCATTTGCTCATCAATGAACTTACAGAAGCTCCTTCATCTTGAATAAAACACATCATACACTGATTTTTTATTGAGCTAGATGTATACGCAGATCATCAAGGTTAATACATTATCAGAATCATTGTTACTTACATTTCATTATGCTTCAGACATTTGGTGGATATCAATTCCCGGTACCATCTTCCTGGTGCCATTATCTTGGCACACCCAAAAAGGCAATAAATTATGATTTCTTGCAAAAAAAATATTTAATTTGCTATTATCTGAATAGCAGGATAGTTATATTCAAGCGCATTTGATATAGGCCTACAAGCATGGTTGTCATCCAAAGAAATCTGATATACAACAAGATATAGACTACATGTACGATTATGCTAATATTCCAAAAAAATGAAAATGTCGCGCTTTTGAGATGGTCGATTGCTTTCTCTTGAAATGGGTTGCTCACAAAACACATTTCCTCCGCTCTTAATGACGGAGCAAATTTATAAAATATTTCATTTTTAATTTCAATATTTTTCAAAAAAACACAATTTGCGTGGTGCTCTACTGCTCTAGGCGTTCTGTGGGTGTTCGAGTACTGCCACTAGAATCTCGTTGATCGCCTCTTTCATTTGCTCACCTCTGAAGTTGACACAAAAATTTCGGGTCGAAGTGAAATTATTGAATTTGAAATTGATTCAAATTACACTGTTTACTGAACTTCAGCATTCTCATCAATGAGGAGATCAGCTCAGATGCTCTTAGCAAATATTTTCAGGAGAATTTATTAGTGCTTTATCATTCTGTACATTCACAAATTATAAATTCTTACATCATAAAAAAGCTGATAGATTCATAATGTCAGCTAATTTTCATTAAAACTTACATCCATGTTCAAATTTTGCATCAAAGAATATATCCACTTTTCTTTCGTGAGACCTTTACCATAACAATGACTACTTAATAAGCTTATGAGCAAGAACAATGTGGTTTTATGTATACTGTAAAGTGTAAACCGCAAATATCCGTCAAAATTGACAGCTAAAATTTGTTTCACAGTTCTATACAGTCGAAACGGTAAATATCCGTAAAAATAGACGTTTATTTTATCTGTTATGAGCGGATTTTAACTGTTACGTCATCGCTCATCACGTTGTGACGTATGTTCAATGTCGTTCATTGAAATTGAACCAGAACTTCAACAGGAAATTTACAACTAAAAATTTGTTTATTTTTGTAACAATAATTTACGAAGCGGCACCGTAGTTTGCATGCCACCGTGCCACGAGCATTGAATGGCCTAAGCACATCGTGCCGTTGAACCTTCCAAGCAAATGCTTGAATTCCAAGTTCCGAGTTTCGAGTTCCGAACTGCCAAGGCTTTCATGTGACTAACCAAAGATACAGACTGGAATTATCGATAGACCTATATGAATTTATGGCGCGAAAATCTGAGTTGTTGACATACAGCAAATGCTTCATCTATACGTATACATTGACTGGACTACGGCTTGCATGTCCTTATACTACAATGTAGGCTACTTAAGTTTGATTTTCTCAATGCTTGGCTAAACCTCCTTGTCAAGCTGCTTACAAATGAGCATTTGATGATTTTCTTTCTTTTGTAGAAAATGAATTAAAAGTATATCCGCAGGATTTGTCAAAAATGGGTAATATAAAGGCGGGTGAAATGGTTTTAACAATTATGAGGTCTTATTTTTCTTCCTTATTTATGAGCTGTTTCATATCCCTAGTTAGGATGCTATGACTTTATTTCAGTGTTTCGACACCACTTAATTTTTTCTGACTAAGAAAACTGTTTGAGATTAAAAAGTCGTAAATGACAATGGCACCAAACTTCGAGAAAGAATTAATGAAGCCAGTTTTGGGTTTAATACCTCCCCATCAGTACAGGATGAACGAATGACGGAACGCTGGTGAAATGACGCTATTGCTAGTAGTGTGTGCTCACTTTCACGATAGCTGGTAATATTCTGTAAATTTTCTACGTTTTCTGAAAATGAGATTGCGGTGTCAGAATCTTCTGTGATAGATTTACTTCACACTCTTCGCAGACGTTTTATATCTTTTGACAACATTTTTGATATCGTTCGAGGCTCCTTCGTCATAATGTAAAATGACATTTTTTAGGGATAACGTTTAAGCATTATAATAAATTGTTTGTTTATTATAAAAATGTTGAAACGAAAAGTCCGTCCCTATCGCTTGTAAGTTTTAGGCCTAACTATCCTTTTTGAGGACGAAAATAAGGTAATTATGTATATTCTATACATTCATTCATCAACTTCTTCTGGCCTTGCGTTGAAATTTATGTAAAGTAAGACGATACTGTAGGCTACATGTAGATTTCCACATGACTTCTTAAAAACTCGATTAAACTCGCAATAAAAAAGTCGAAAAACTGCGGGTGTGTACTTTGATGACCAACACACATGTACGCGATTTAGATAACAACTCATTAAAATTTATCAGCCAAATTGTGAACTCCTGGGGAGATTAATGCTTCGTTATCTAGTTTATCAATGAATCCACTTTGAAATTGCTGTCAAATTCCTGGACGGAAATTCATCCATCGTTTAAGAAAAATGAGGTCAACCAGATATTACGTACTTTTGATGACGTCTGCTAAGCAAAACCGTTCCTTAAACAGTTAAGGACATCTCGAAGTCAGGTAAAGATGTATCTTGTCAATTCCGGAATTCCAATGATGAACTTAACAACTATTTCTGATAGATTTTTTAAAAATGAGGTCACTGATGCAGTAATGGTTCACATTTAAGGGTAAAAATTCGTATGTTGCAGCGAATTATCCCAAATTTCTTCATTTATATGTGCAGCAATGATTAATTAGCTTTCTATGTGTTCATGTGCACTATCGGACAAAAGTGAAAGTCATAATTTTCATTCAATTGCAGTAGGCCAATACTACCGCTTCCTAATTTCTGAGAATCACAAAGATCGGTGTGGAAAGAAAACAAGACGACCCTTAACAAATTTATCTAAGGTACACAGCTTCCTTAGAATGTTCCGAACAGATTATTAAAATGATTTTAGTGGCAGATTAAATGCACCGAAGTTCTTGAATTTCGACAAATTCGCTATTTCTTGTTTAACATTTGATAGAGCAGAATCATGACAATTTTTTGCATCTCAGTTTCATGAAAATATTTCAATGATGGCTAAGTTAAACATACAATCTGGGCATTCCAATTCAGCATAAGTTTTTGTTCTATGTATCCCATTTCATTCCGAAAAGTGCGAAAATAAGCAATTTTTGTCATTTCAGTTTGTGTGCAATTGCAGGTTGCTTTTCAGATTCTAAGGAATTGATAGGTTCACAAAAATTGTAACGCCGAACAGTTCTGTTGGAACATAATGAATCAAGTGCATTTTCTAAATAATTTTAATACAATTTTATGTATTTTAATATAAAGCATTTTCTGCTTCTTCATAAAAAAATTATAAATAACAGTTGCTGGTTACTGTGGCTGTGACATGGCATTGGGAAACGTTAAGAGAATCAAGAACATTTCCTTCAATGGGCCTCACCCTACGTCAGAAAAAACGGTTTGTTGGTTTAGCCTTTTCATGCGCAATTTGCAAGCATGTGTAGGCATCGCACAGGGTAGTGGGTGGTGCCACTAGAATCCTTAGATCTCAGTCAGCTAGTCACATTTGTGACCGATCTGGGATCAACGTTAGGGTCGAAATGCCCTCAAAATATGCCATTAGCCTCATATAGGTCACATGATTACACTGCTATCTAGCAATTTCAAAACGTCGGGATACCGCTTCATTCAAATAGGTACCAGATTGAAAAAAGTATAAAATTAGTTCAACTGGGCCCTAATTATTCGGCAAAACTTCCGACTACTTTGTACTTAATCAGATATTTCATTTTTAGCAACTTCATGTGCTGACAATAGAATAATATTATTCACAATCTTTCAACACCGACTTTAATACAACAACAAAACTTATTTCATCACTGCCTGCGTTGAAATCAGTGCAATGAAAAACAGTGTATTTCCTGAAAATAGTGCATTCAATGCATGTTGAAGTGAAACGATGACAGAATTAAAAAAAGCATTTTGTTAATAATTTAATTGATATGCCTACTGGTTGTGAAAAAAGGAAACTTATGCCTATAACGCACATAAATATCTTCAGTGATGCCATAATTCTTTTCTTGGCATTGTCTAACTTATACATCATTTCGTCCTATACAAGATTACTGTATATCTTACATTCACTTTTAGGACTACCAATGATAATTATGATAAATAAGGCAATTTTCATGACATGTCATATTTTGTCATATTTTAGGGCAGGGTAACAGTGTCATATTTTCTGTGTCTAATCATATTTTGGTCATTTGTTGTAGTTTTAGACTGTTAGAGTTGACGGGAAGTAGATATAGAAATGACAGATGCTCGCAGAATGACGCAATATTGGTCTTCTCAGCAGCGCGATGCAGTCTGAGGACAGTTGCAATGCATGCATTGCCTACAGATGTTACCGACCTCTCCAGAAGTGGCTCGTCAGTCGTGTGCCTTTCCCTGCCAGTCAACCGCTACTTCGGTAGAGCGTTCTTCTCCATGTTGAAGAAGATGCCATGCAAAGACCTTTTAATTAACATCAAATGCAGTAAATTGCATTAATGTTTTCTATAGCAAGCTGCAAATGTGTATACCTTGGTAAAAGTTTGAAATAAATCGCTTTATTTGTCACAAATTAAGCTTTTTGACTTTTTGCCTGAAAATGGAAGCACAGTTTTGCTATCTTTTAGGATTTTTAAACTAAATCACAATTTAAGATTTTTAAGTCATTTTTGGTTACATTTTGAGTGATTTTTGGATCATATTTGGCTATATTTTTGGCTTTTATAGGTCATATTTTCGATTTTTAGGTAAAAAATAATTGCCCTAATGATAAATAATCTTGAAATGATTTTTTATGTTTTTGAACAGTGGTATCTATTGAGTTATGAAAATACTATTCCGTGGGTCATCTGCAGACATTGGTATTCAAATAAGGGAATTCGTTTTTCCATATACCGTATTTCCTCTAATAGAAGCAACAGCTTCAACGATCCTGCTGTCTCTAATAGAAGCAATACCTCCATTATATGCAACTATTTTTTTATTTGAAAGAAAAACAATTAAGGAGTTGTTAGGAGATTTTTCTGGAGGGTGCACCGGTTCCGTTCAGGTGGTTTTTCAAACCTCTAAAGAACCGAATTCAGCTGCGTTATCTTCGCCGGGTGGAGCCCACCAACCACGCATTTACAGCTGAAGGAAACTCGAAGGCACTCAAAGGAGCAACTGTTTCAGTGGTCCAAGAAGGCCTGTGGAGTCATCAGCGCAGGAGATGGCTCAAAATACCATCTAATTCATTGCTTTAAAAAATGAAATGGTAGGCCTATTCACAGGTAGACATTTTCTGACTCAACGCCGACAAGATAATCAGGACTCTTTGGAAAGCAGAATCACCGATGACGGGGAAGAGGTCATCATGGAAAACTCATAAATTTTAAGTCCATATTAAGACTTAATGAATATTAGCTTTGAGAATTAACGGAACTTATACCAATTCACAATTCGATTGCATAACTTGTGATTTTTAGCAAAACACATAAGGTTGGCAGTAGAACATATCGCATTAACATAAAAATAAAGTAGTTTTTCCATATGTCTATCATAAGCAACAAGATGGAAAACTAAGTCAAATTTTAAAAAATTGGAGGTGTTTGTATTAGAGGAAATACGGAATTTTATATTCATCAATTAGCGATAAATTCTTGGACTTATTACGAGGATATGATGTCCTGATGCAGACATCATCTCCACTGCCCGATTGAGTATGCAAATTACAGAATTAAGCGAATTACTATGCCTAATGACACGATGAAAAAAATCGAACTCATTTTCCGAAACCAAACTAAGCGCTATAGATAAAATTGAGTTTGTCGCTGTTGCAAGAGTATTGGCGCCTTGATGATGTGAGGTTCAGAAACGTTCTCAGAACATTTTAGCTGACTGCCCGTGCCGTCCTGCTATGACCTGGGCTTTGATCTCCCGCTTCCCAGTACTCACCGCTGTGTCTGATCGCAGCTGCAGCAGCAACGGCCGCGGCGCTGACCGCATTTCCGGGATTAGCGTAGTGACTGTAATACGTCATGGCCACTCGCGGTGACTGCAGGTGTGAATTTGATGAAAAAAAGTGAATGCAATTCTCTCAAATTTGCCGTCGGGTTCGATGACCTTGGCAATCGTGTGTAGGTTGTTCCCAAACGCGGGGATTACGTCGGTATAATGGAATCCACAGAGGAAAGATATTTAGCTATGAAGGTGCTGAGTGAGATGATGCTATTGGCCGACGATGAGCGAGCGATGGTTTGTTAAGGAAGAGGTATTACGATGATGGCGGCATTCAGTTTACATACACCAACGGCGCACGGTTGAACCTTCATGAGAGGTCGTAACTTTATATGAACTCGTGCATTGCGTCATTGTGATAAAGTAGCTGCGCAACGAACCTGTCTGTCGCGTCCAGCAATTCTTTCGCGTAGGAGAGTTGCAGAATGAGGCTGGCAGGAGGAACCATTCCAGTTCATCCTATTGACTCTCACTGCAGTGTAAACAGTGGCTAAAGGGGCTGCGGACCACCCACATGCCACGGCAAAATAAACATCGCCATGAGCATTGACCTCAGCTTCTATGCTACAAGCAATGTGGAGAAATCTCCCATGTAGAAGTACATGTACTGTTTCCCTTTCCTCATGAACGCCAGAAAACACGGTCACCAAAATTTCATAATTCATTTGACAATATTTCGTAATCACCGAAAGTTGTTGTCTTGATAACGCAAACATGTTCTTCATTGCTTCATCCCAGTATTCTGGGCTACACCATTGTAGTCCGGGAGCTAGCGTGAAGTTGTGCAGGGAACGACGTAGTACATAAAACTTTCACATAGCATAGTACTCCTATAACCTACTGCAAAACCTCGCGTCTGCCGGATCAGATCATTTGCTTTTCAGAAATAGAGAGGATAACACAATCCTATGTATTTCCAGTGGTAAAATTGTGACATTTAAGGTGTTGACTCCATTTTTTCGAATTTTTGCTCATAAAAGTTACACAAATTGGTATTTTGTTGAACTGATTATTATAGAAATCACCTACAGATCATGATCTTTCAAATGAGTTATCATTCAGTGACAGAGGATGAAGTAAAGTGTACAAACAGACACTTTTCGTTAAAGTATATCAAAAATTTTCCTGAAATTTCTATGTCAAAATTTGCAGTTACACAAACGAAAAGTGTCTGTTTGTACATTTTACTTCATCCTCTGTCACTGAATGATAACTCATTTGAAAGATCATGATCTGTAGATGATTTCTATAATAACCAGTTCAACGAAATACCAATTTGTGTAACTTTTATGAGCAAAAATTCGAAAAAATGGAGTCAACACCTTAAATGTCACAATTTTACCACTGGAAATACATAGGATTGTGTTATCCTCTCTATTTCTGAAAAGCAAATGATCTGATCCTGCAGACGCGAAGTTTTGCAGCAGGTTAGAGGTGTACTATACTATGTGAAAGTTTTATGTACTACGTCGTTCCCTGCACAACTTCACGCTAGCTCCCGGACTATTGCGTATCTTCCCGCTTATAAAATTGCAATACCCTCCGTCAATACCATCATTCAGACGATTAGAGCAGCATTTTCAACAAGTGAAAATGTGAAATTATTGAGTTGAAAGAAGGACATTTCCGATGCAACATTAAACATAAAAGCCAATGCGCTACAAAACAACATCAGGTACCCTCCCTCCCCCAATGTGATAGGATTCACTCCTGGACTTTTCCTAATATTGGAAGTGATGGACCTTTGAGTCTAGTAGTCCCATCAAAGAGGTCCATGTGTTTTCGGTTGCTGGTGAACCCAGGGCGTTCAGTTTATCTACTATCAGTTAACAAGCAAAATTTAAAAAATACGAGGAAAACGAGATAATTTGCTGAAGAAAAATTAAATCTAAAAACTTGATGTCAATTTCACTAGGGATATAGCCTAGATACTTCGTAGTCCGGCAGCCAGAACGAGTTTCTAGTTTCTGCAGAGAACGAGGCCGAAATTGAGACTTTCACAGAATGATGTACACCCTATGCCTACTTCGAATCTGCACGTCTGCCGAGTTCTAGTGAGTTCCTCTTCTTGTCAGACAAAATCAAAGAATAACACATGCAAATCCAATGGGACGCAGATTGCAGTTTTTGGATAAAAAGAAATTGTGTATGTTTTCTCTGATTAAACGAAAAGTACTAAGCCTAGAGTCATAATTTTTGGCATGTAATGTCTTCAGGTCATTTCCTATCATGTTCATGCACCCCTGTCTATAAAGATTTGGCGAGCCTCTTAATGTCAGAAAACACAAACATTTTGAGCAATTTTATCCACATTCAACCACACTCTCTCATATATTGCCAATCAGAAACATGATAATAGCACTTGTACATCATAGGAAATGACCTGAAGACATTCCATGTCAAAAATCATGACTCTGGGCTTAATACTGTCCAATTGATAAGCAAAGACATAGAAAATTTTGTTTTATTCAAAAACTGCAATCTGTGTCGCATTGGATTTACATGTGTTTTTTTGATCCTGTCTGACAAGAAGAGAAATCACTAGAACTCGGCAGACGTGCAGATTCGTAGTAGGCACAGGGTGTACATCATTCTGTGAAAGTCTCAATTTCGGCCTCGTTCCCTACACAAACTCGTGCTGGCTGCCGGACTATGAGGTGTACATCATTCTGTGATAGTCTCAATTTCGGCCTCGTTCCCTGCAGAAACTCGTTCTGGCTGCCGGAATATAATTTTATAAGCTGTGTATCAATTGCATCAACCCCTAGAAACCTGACGTGCGTCCAGTGCACCTCTTGGTCTTGGCCTATTTTTCATACGTCTACTTGATATGAAAAATAATAATTGAGATGAAATATCAAAAATCCACAATCACTCAGAAAAAATGACTTTTCGAGCAGAAGTGGTTGATACATATTTTTTCAGCAGAAAAAGTAAAATAGACGTGAGTTAACTCCGCAAAATTTGATTCCTGTTGAATCTGCTATTAAAATTGAGGTCATGAAATTTGCTCCCTGCATAGATAGACCGTACTGAAAAGTCGTCAAACACTCTGACATATTGTCAACACATTATTGCTTTACTTGTAGCAATCGAATTAGTTGGAAAATCATCTCAATGCAGTTCCGAACGAAAGAAATACGTTTTCAATGCCTAAATGACAAATTAACTAGGGCCTATTATGAAACAATAATTACAAACTTCTAAAATAATTCCAGGAGTTAATTGACTTTATGACTTCCAGATTTAAGTTGCAAACGTCAAAATTTAGTGTGTATTTCTCTCAAATACAACTTTCTCATTACAACCAAAATTTGACAACTTCTTTCGTGTCTGCATGACCATAAACAAGATTAAAAAATTTATTATAAAGCATGTTTTTACTTTTTTAAAATTTTTTGCTTTTTGTTGCACCATTTTGCATCGGTTTTTTTCAAATTCAATGGCATGTTATTCGCAAGGTAATATAAGGCGTTCTCAATTAGTTTAAAACAGTGCATATATCTAAAATTCCGAACATTGAATTAGCTAGACATTGATCTCAGAGAATATTTGAATGAGTTTGAATGAATATCATGTTTGAAACGAGCTGGTTGTTATTCAACATGAGAAAATTCCTAATGAAATTGCTGATTGGAGCACGCTAACTTTGCTCCTACATTTTACGAAAATAGTGCCTTAACATTTGAAAATTCAGCGTTTTTTGAGCGCACACTTGGGGTGTTTCTTGAATTCAGAAATCGCTAGTTTGTCTCCATTTTTGCAAAGGAATCTTATTTCACACAGCCCACACAAGTTTCAGGAGTCTAGCATCTCCCATTTCTCCGCAGCATCCTTCCAAACTACACGCGATGACCTTGCATCAACTCCTCTTATATTAGTCATTCATTCACTGTCAAATCTTCGGTTATTTATCATCAAAAACTCTCTCCGTACCTTTCATTTCACAAGGCTTATCTTGATATATCAGTAGATGTTACTATGTCTCTGTGCCTCTGACAGATGTTGCAAAATTTAACCAAATTTACAATTCCGTAATGCGATGGCATGCGATGAACCAAGTCAAATAGTGATAACAGCTACTCGGTAGTGCGTATACGATTAAATAAAATGTTAAGAGGGACAATGATTCATCAAACGTTCGCAGAAAGATATTTACGACTGGAATATCTTGTATTAACAAACGACCAAGTTTGAAAGAAAGTGAAGGTCAAGAACGAATGATTAACGAGAAATATGTACAGAATGGATGTGGGCATGGAAAATTGCGGTTAAATCTACTCAATAGCGTCGCCTTGGACAGTATGCTTCAGGCCCGTAATCAGATCTGATCTACACGGGAGCATGGTCCCAAGGGAGAGAAAGTTGATTTGAACATCATCAATCATGAGGAGACTACAATCTTGAATTAATAATATCTGCATTTGCAGTTTAAATGATTGCTGTTATTTAAGTTAATTAATGATGTAATGAAAGACTCTAATGCATAATAATGCAAACTCCTTTATATATCGTGCTAACCGCTTCTTATACTGATCAACTGTCGCATATGCTTATACATGGAATTACAAGTTGCATAATTATAAGAAAAAGCATTATAAATATGATGTATCCTAATTTTGTTTGAATGTATTACATGTATATCAGACGATTTAAGACTGCATGAAGCCGTTTTCTATGATAATAAGTTTGAGTATTAAATCACTACTATATGATCTTGTAGTACATGATCACTTCACAGAGAGCATCAGTTTAGAAAATTTGATCATTTTTCTATTGGTAACGTATTTCTAGACGCTCAACACTCGCTAGATAGTTGCCTCTCTCCTATAATTGATCTGTGCCGACAAATAATTCCGTTTTCGCCAATCATCAATCAATTTTTCCTCCAATTTGTTCTCACTTCGGACGATTTGATTGATTCGCATTATTGATTGTACATTGATCATATAGATAACTATTTTAGCAGAGGGGGCACAAAAATTAGCAGGGGCCTTGCCCCCCATGACCCCCGTGGCTACAAACCTGACATGCTTCCCTCAAGTTTTAATGTTTATTAAGTTCAATTTTAATTATTATTCAATTATAATGTTCAAGTTTTTATGTTAATTATCAAGCTTATGGTACAGGCTGTTTTTGTGACATGAGTTCCATTACTGTTATGCAATCAGAGGACTACACATTACCCAGTGCTGCAGTCCAAGAGGGGGAGCGCTGCCTGAAAATTCGTAAAACACCGTTAACTATATAGAATCTTCATTATTTCTTGTGCAAGTGTCGGGGCAGCGCTGCATAAATTGAAAAATCAAAGAAATGCACTTGTAAATCCAACGGGAAACAGACTGAATATTTTCCTGTGTTTTCTCCCATATGAGAAGTCTAAGGTCATTCTTGGTGTAAAAATTACACCAGGGATTGAAGGATTTACACCACGAATTCATGATGTGTCAACTAAAAACATATTACTTTTGTAAGGGGAATGAAATAAGTACAACTCAATGGGAATGTTTCCAAAATTGTTTCAATGCTTTGATGAGAAAATATATACATGCAGTGTTTTTTAAGATATTCCACACACGCGAATCATGCGCTTATTGAACTTGCCTAAAGCATTGACTGAAACACAACTACAGACTGAACTAGGTTCAATTAAAAATATTCACGGTATCAGGGCAGTGTGAATCTTCTCACAATTAATCGACTAGAGTCATGACGACTTTGAAGAAGTGTAAGAACTAATAGATTGTGACTCGTTTTGGCTTTAAAATATACATATTATACTGCGCACAATTCGTTGTGCAGAATACGATTCATGTTAAGTTAATTAACTTGATCTACATGTACATGTAGATTTTCGATGTCAACAAAATGAGTGCATGTCATTCGGTCAATAGAATCAGAATTTTCTGACAATTTGCAGTACAACAGGTATAATCATCATAAATCCTATACTCCAAACTAGTATGAGTCGAAATTTCATGACGATCGGATGAATATTTGAAGAGTAATAAAAGTTTAAAATCTGGCGATTTACGTGCGCCACCCTGTATATCTGTAGGACAATGTGAATATCTTCACTCAGGCTCGAATTATTCCAACTCGATTGCTTGTAGTCTATTATTGAATATATAAGAGTAGATGACTCACTGTTATTTTTTCCAATAACAAATAATATATGTTTCCGACAGTCTAAAGATTGCACCATAAATAGGATGGGTTACACCACTATCTAAACCTTAAAAAAAGCCTTAGAAGCCACAATTTTTGGCATGGAATGGCTTCAAGTCATCGTGTGTGTGTTATTGTCATGCATCTGATCGGCAACATATGTGAGAACGTAGCTGATATTGGTCATAATATTGTGTTTGCCGACAATATAGGAAGTGCGGAAATCTGAAATTGTATAGCTTCATATAAATAATAAATAATAGGAAATTAGTTGAAGACATTCCTAGGCTTGATTCTCACTCAATCGGAGAAAATATAGAGAATCTTCTTTTTTTCTGAAAACTTCGATTTGCTTCCCGTTTAATTTACTTGCGTTTTCCTTGATCCTACCTGACAAGAAAAGGAACCGGAGAGAGCTGAGCAGGCGCGCAGATTCGCAGTTGTCAAAAGGTGTGCGTCATTCTCCGAAAGTCTCATTTTCGGGCCGCTGCCCGCATAAACTCGCTGTGGCTGCCGAAGTATCACCTGAGTTTTAACCACACTCACATTGAAAATACATTATTACATTGTTTGATTTGCTTCCAGGCATCAGTATAAAATAAAGATGAAATCTTCAAAGTAGACCAAATAACTTAGCTACAATTTTTTCAATCTGAGTAACTAAACGTCAATTCGATCAATACCGGGTGATCCAAAAATAACCGAACCCAAAGCATAAGACATTTTGATATCTATTAATTCGCAATCTCGATGATTGCTTTGCATGGTTCATCGCTCTCTATGAATGTCAATCAGTTCACAATGCACAAAATTGAGAGAGAAATCGATCAATTTCGCTTTCTATGAATATCTTGAATCTACAATGTATAAAATCTGAAACTAGATAGAGATCGATTGATTCATTCAAATATTAGAGACGTAAGTAATGGCTGTAAACGGGAGGTTCTTCATTATGTACAATAAAATCCGGTTATCACTCCCTTTAGTTTTTGCCGATAAGTAAAATTGAATAAATTGAATAAAAACAACGTGTGTTTTCTACTCGGACGTTTCGGGTCCCGACCCTTTATCAACGAGTTTTGGCATCAACTGCAGTTACAAGTGATTTTATATACTTCAGACATCTATGCGGTGTGACCATTTAATACCATTCAGACAGCTCATCACATCGATTCAACACCGGTCTTCTACGCTTAATCCAACGAGCTTCTAACAACGCAATATCAAGCGGTCTCTTCACGCATTCAAGAATATTGACATCAAAATCTTCAATACCATCACACTCACATTCACGAACATGGACGCTCAGCGCACTCCTATCATCCTTATGCCTAATGCTGCGGTTGTGCTCTAAGTATCGAGCTCTAAAGTTCCTACAAGTCTTGCCTATATAATTACCATCACACTTTTTACAAACGAATTCATAGACAACATTGCTCACACTGCAATCAAATTCCATCGGCAAACTGGCACACACATCACAATTTTCGTGCTTGTTCCTCTTTTTCTTTATCTGAAAAATATCTTTTAATTTTTTACTACTATTATTTACTACATTTATATCAAGGTCATATTTTTGAACTAGACTGTTTATTTTTCTATTTAGACTATCACTAACGAAAGGCATCTGTAGATTACAAACTCGCTTTTTATCATGATTGCGCTTTTTTCTTCTATTTTTGCGACTGCAGTTCAAATCTTTATCACTGTAGCCATTTCCTTTTAATTTTTTCTTTACTTTGTCTGTTGCTTCTATCTGGTCAGATGCTAAATTACATCTCTCGTTTGCAGTGCTGATTGAATTTATCACAAAATTCGTTTTAATGTGGTTTGGCACCCAGCTATTTTTATTTAAGCAATTATCTGAACTAATTTCTCAAATAATTCAATTTATTCAATTTTACTTATCGGCAAAAACTAAAGGGAGTGATAACCGGATTTTATTGTACATAAATATTAGAGACATGGAAAGTCGCCGAACATTGATTACAGCAGAGCGTGTTTTTGTGATTAGACGGTATTATGAAAGTGGTCATAGCTACAAACATGTTCAAGATGACTGGGCTGATGAATTTCAGTCAGCGAAACCGTCCAAATCGACAATGCACGATCTTATTTCAAAGTTCAACAATACTGGTTCAGTTGTGAACATAAAACAATCTGTCCGACCTGCATCTATGCGCACTGACGAAGACAAGGATTTGGTCGCTGCCGCTTTTACAGCCAGTCCCACAAAATCTATTCGCCGTGCTTCAGTGGAACCAAACATGTCATATGGGAGTGTGCAACGTACGCTAGTGGATATTGGCTTGAAGCCCTACAAACCACATTTGCTGCATAAGCTGAATGAAGACGATCCGGACAGATGCCTACAATTTTGTGAAACGTTCCTTAGCTTTACTGACATGTATCCGGATTTTTTTGTGGACAGCATCTTGTGGTCAGATAGAGCCACTTTCAAAACCAATGGACACGTTAATCGACACAACTCCGTCTATTGGTGCGACACGAATCCATTCGAGATTCTACAGAAGGACGTTAATGATCCTGGAATCACTGTTTGGTGCGGATTGTGTTCTTCTGGCCTTGTTGGACCATATTTCTTTGAAGGGACTGTTAGTGGTGAATCCTTTTTGAAGTTGCTAAAGGAGCAGGCATGGCCAATCCCTTCTGAACGAGAGGATGTTCACAAACTCTACTTACAACAGGACGGGCCCCCGCCTCATTACGCTTTGAAGGTTCGTGAGTGGTTGGATGAGCACTTCCCTGGGCGCTGGTTTGGTCGCCGTGGACCCGTCGAGTGGCCGGCCCCACCCGATTTCTTCTTGTGGGGGTAATTAAAAATTCAGTTTACGGGAACCGCCCAAGATCAATCGGTGATCTGAGGGCGTCAATCCAAAGCGCTTGTGATCTTATTACTCCTGCACTCTGTGCAAAAGTGTGTCGCAGTGTTGTCTCATGCTACGCGGAATGTGTCAAGGCTGAGGGCCACCATTTCGAACAGTTTAGAACATGAATGCACGTCATGTCTTCTGGGCTTCGGTTGTTGATGTATTGACTAATTGCTTGTCACTGCAAATACATGTGATGTTCACTATATTTTTGCTTTATTTTGGGTTCGGTTATTTTTGGATCACACTGTAGATCAAACGTTGGAATCATAGAGTAGATATATTAAGTAGAGTGGTAACTCCACATTTATTAAATCCCCAATGTGTGCACACTTTCGATTTTATTGAATGAACTCGTTGGGGATACAGGTGGCATTGTCACCAAATGTGAGATATGCAAACGTTTGCAGTTTTGCAGAAATTGCAACGAAATTGACTGATCATGACTGTAATGCAGAAGGAATGATGGTATTTCACAGATTCTCATGACAGCCTTGGAGATTCAATGTTTGCTAAATTAGCAACTCGATGGGTTCCTATTACTTTCATGCTCAACCTCAAGAGTATTTTCTTAAGCGTGATCACATCACAGGCAACCTGCCACTGGCAGAGCAAAATCACATAATCAAAGACAATGATTTCAATTAACTTTGAAAGATGTTAATGGATCCACATCACTATTCAGATTCTAGAAATGAAACAGTAGTGAATCATAAAATCATGCCGGTAAATTGAATTAAAAATTTGACATTTCAGCCAAGAAAGCACGAATAATATCGCGACTTTTTCATGAAGACTTCCATTATAGTGTGGTTGGTTAGTGAAATTCCCTTGATCATCAGCTTGATTTCCGCTTAGATACTGTACTTATTAGCAAATATTCATTCCTTTTGATATCCAACTTGTTTCATACTACTTGTATAAAGGAGTCATCTTGGTAGTATATAAATTGGCAAAATTTTGACTACTTCTAAAACTGCTGAAATAATTTTCTGGACCACGGGAACGTAATCTCCGTAAAAAACTGAATCTTATGATATAAAAATTTTCATTGTATACAGATACGTTTTTGAGTTGACATTCTACCTATATATTCATGCTCCATGGTTGGAATACACTCCCATCTCATACATAAGTTATTTTGAATATTGTAAGCATGACTGCAAATATGCAGATTCGGATAAATCATAAATTAAACAAATTTTGACATTTAGTGATAACATAATTCTGACAAATGCTATAGATCTACATGTATAGGCCTTCATTTATTGCTTTGTCAAAAGAAGTCGCTGGAGACAAATGACATAGGACTTATCAAACCAGTGGCACAGCTGTGCATTCATCAATACCTTCGATTTAATGGCATGACCCTGAAATTCTGACACCGAAAAGAATTGTCGCCGGGAGTACAACATTGTTCAGTGTAGACATAGATTTTAGTGTTTCACAAGCATTGCGATCATAATTTATTTTTGCAGAGGCTAAGCCAGTCAGCGGCGGTTTTAATCTTGATTCATGTCATTACCGCGCATTGTTTTCGAATGAAATCTGACTGTGCTACCAAATAAATTATTCTACTTCATTATTCTGGACATAAGAACACATGTGTTTGATCATGATCTGTAGATGATTTCTATAATAACCAGTTCAACAAAATACCAATTTGTGTAACTTTTATGAGCAAAAATTCGAAAAAATGGAGTCAACACCTTAAATGTCACAATTTTACCACTGGAAATACATAAGATTTTGTTATCATCTCTATTTCTGAAAAGCAAATGATCTGATCCGGCAGACGCGCAGTTTTGCAGTAGGTTAGAGGTGTACTATGCTATGTGAAAGTTTTATGTACTACCTCGTTCCCTGCACAACTTCACGCTAGCTACCGGACTATAAGTGAGACTTTCACAGAATGATGTACACCCTATGCCTTCTACGAATCGGTGCGTCTGCCGAGTTCTAGTGAGTTCCTCTTCTTGTCAGACAGGATCAAAGAAAAACACAATGTAAATCCAATAGGACGCAGATTGCAGTTTTTGACTAAAATGAAATGTTCCATGTTTTCTCTGATTGAGCGAAAAGTATTAAGCCCATAGTCATAATTTTTGACATGTAATGTCTTCAGGTCATTTCCTTTCATGTTCATGTACCCCTGTCTATAAAGCTAAACACATTTAGATTTGGCGAGCCTCTTAATGTCAGAAAACACAAACATTTTGAGCAACTTTATCCACATTCAGCCGCATTCTCACATACGGCTCGTACATTGCCAATCAGAAACATGATAATGACACATGTACATCATAGGAAATGACCTGAAGACATTCTATGCCAAAAATTATGACTCTAGATTTAATACTGTCCAACTGATAAGTAAAAACATAGAAAATTTTATTTTATCCAAAAACTGCAATCTGCGACCCATTGGAATTACATGTGTTTTTTGATCCTGTCTGACAAGAAGAGGAAATCACTAGAACTCGGCAGACGTGCAGATTCGTAGTAGGCACAGGGTGTACATCATTCTGTGAAATTAGTCTCACTTACGGCCTCGTTCCCTGCAGAAACTCGTTCTGGCTGCCGGACTACATCGAAAATCTAAACAACTAATAAGTCAACAAAAGACACCAACACCCTTGATTCCCCGACCGCGCTCTCCTGACCCAGGAGTCGAACCGAACTTCGCGGTGAAGACGAGATCGCACCTTCTTCACTAGGCCACGCCATAGGCAAGGCAAGTGCGATCGGGAAATCAAGGGCATTGTTGTCCTTTATTGACTTAATGGTTGTCATTCTCTTTAGATATTCCATATGAAAACATTTCTGGTTGCACTTTAACTTCCATTTCGTGATCAATTGTAATGACGACGGAACATTTTGTGGACTTGCGCGATGTATCCCACCAAATACCACATTCGGAATGCTTTTCATTTTGTTCTATCCACAGAATTTGATTGTTCAAGCGCATCGCTTTGCTAGATGTGCAAACTGATTCAAAACGATGTCACATGCAGGAACTTAATAAGTGGGCAAAAAGAAATTTTTGATACTTTGCAGAGATAGGAAAAGTAGTCGTGCGTCGCTTGCGAATTGCTGTGAGTTGCTTCAAAATGCTCCGATCGCCACGATTCCTTCAGATTCGAAGAGTTCAGATCATTACGCAAAAGTTTTCTCGATAATGTTAGTCCCTCCGATCATTATCAAAAAAGTTACGAAAAACGTTCACAAACTTCTCTGTAGAACTTGACGTCGTCTGTGTCACTTTGCTGTGTGATCCGGTTGATAACAGTCACTGAAACTTTGCACAATTTGGCGTGTTTCATGTTGAACTGGCTGCTCATTGTTCGATTGCTATGGTATTATGTCAGCAGATTGTGCCATTTCATAGGCATTACATGTCCAAATGCTTCCCTTCTAGTCAAACGGAAGAAGAGACGACCGGTCTAATTCTGTGATTGGAACATGTAACGTTAATGAAATGGCACAATCTCCTGACTAAATACCATAGCAATCGAACAATGAGCAGCCAGTTCAACATTAAACACGCCAAATTGTGCGATGTTTCAGCGACTGTTATCAACCGGATCACACAGCAAAGATACACAGTCGCTGTGAAGTTCTACAGAGAAGTTTGTGAACGTTTTTTCGTGCGCCTGCTAACTTATTTAACAATAATCGAAGGGCCCAACATTATCGAGAAAACTTTTGCGCAATGATCTGAATTTTACGAATCTGAAGGAATCGTGACGATCGGAGCATTTTGAAGGCATTCAGAGCAATCCGCAAGCGACGCACGACTATTTTTCCTATCTCTACAAGGTATTGCAAATTTCTTTTTGCCCACTTAATAAGTTCCTGTATGTGCCATTGTTTTGAATCAGTTTGTACTTCTAGCAAAATGACACGACTAAACAATCTAATTCTGTGGTATAATGGCAGCTGGTTGATGGCAATTTCTATCGCTTATCTGGCAGAAAATCTGGCAGCGATCTTGCAAGATCTTAGAGGTGTACTCCGGGAAAAATTCGTTTGTGACTTTATTGTCTTAAAAGCAAGTGCATGCATCAGCTGTGACTTCGATCCGTATCTGCACTCTGCAACGATTTGGTTTACGAGATATTCGCTTGTCTAATGCTCGTGATGACGTCAGCTGTGATACGCACCACTATCTGCAGGAGTCACGTGCAGTGAATGAATAAACCGATTTCACGAAGGAAGGCCGATGGGAAATGCCATTTATGAATCAAAGCATGAACAGCACGAATGAAGGGGAGCACGAGCTTTTTGCGAGCACAACTATCACTGATATAATTAAGTTAATAATTCACTGATATAATCAGTACGAGTAAAAAGTTGCCAAATCTGCTAGGAGAAGATATTTGCACAAGGACAGTATTTGATGCCATTATCGCAAAATCTTGTTTTGTAGAGTATAGAAGCTTTCGTGTTGGTATCGCTAGGACACCGCTCTTTGACACGTATTTGACGCTGTTCGAAACGTATTTATTTTGAAAAAATTGTAAAACCCAACGATCAGCTCTCATCCTGATACCCACGATTACGTGCACAAAAATGGTACAATTATTCATGTCATGCAGCTTTTCTAAGGCCTCAGCCACACTGAAAGCAAAGCAAACACGAGCAAGCGTATGTCCGCAAGCTATCAATCGCCCTGGTTTCTTTGCTTGCAGCAGGGATGCGGAGTCCCATCATTTTGATAGGACTCCAACTCCGAGGGTTAATAGGACTCCGGCTTTTGATAGGACTCCGACTCCGGGTGACAAGCATATAAAGCTTAGTTTTTTTTAATAAACTGGTAACCTACATCATGGATCACTATAGTAGGCTTACCTGAACCTATTTTTAGTAATCATTGTTGCATCAATTATTTATCAATCATTTTCGGTGAAAGTTTTTTTCAAATGTCGCTTTCAGTTAGATGCATACAACTGGGCTCCTCCAATCTTGTTGATGTGTGCTTCACACGGTTTTTCTCCAGTCTCTACCAGGCAGGAAAATCCCGCATCTTTCTCCAAAAAAAGTGAGTTTACTTTCGATTTTGATATGCGCGTTAGAGGAGCCATCACACGCGATTAACGTGAGGGTAAGAGGTAATGTTCTCAAACAAACTAGCATTTCATTTTTTGTCTCTGACGTGACCTTTGGTGCGTAGCTGTGATCGAGGTCAGGAAGGCTTGTCTTCTCTATTAAATCACCGAGTGAAAAGACAATCCTTTTTCACTATCACGGTTCACTCCCTCAACTATTACAAGCTTTGCATTCATTGCTGTCTCTGTACTGTTGTTTGACGGAGAAAGTTGACACCAAGACAGTGACAGCTATGCACGAGAATAAATAATCTGTTTGTATCATATTTCGGGTCTGGTTATAAGCCGGAGTCCGGACTCCGACTGCGCATCCCTGACTCGCAGTGCGGCAGGCTACAACTGCTGTAAAATGCTTTGCTCGGAAACGCTTGGAAAAGCGCGCAGTGTGGCTGAGGCCTACTGCGCGCCCTCTCAGTGGAAGCTTTACAGCCATCCCCTTTTTGATCCTGGTTCAACATCAGAAAAGCTCCATCATTTAAGATGTGGTTTCTTTTAACCCTTTTGAACAAATCGCGCTTCGTGCTTTATGTCTACTCACTAGCGGGAAAATGTTCAGAGCAAACGCGACGTTACTGAGACGGCTGAGACATCAGTGCTGCAGCCAGCGCTGTCTCCTTATTGTCACCATACGACAGCTGACCTCATCACCGAGGATTGTTCGACGCGTAGCGATCAGCCTCGACTTGCAATTGACGGCGCTAAATCAACTTAACTGATGCCGTAGTATCGATACGGAGCAACTTAAAAAATTGACCTTAGCACACCTTTAAGAAGAATCACATTGCTGAAGCATGCAATGTGATGGTTGCAGATTCCTGTCGCATGGCGGATCTATGGTAGGCTTTTTAATAACAAAGAGAAATGAACCGCGAATATCTTCAAAGTACGCTGACAAGGTGTCGGTCACTTCCCATTGTGAACTACTAGAAGCTGCCATCATGTAGGTACCGTTGTCATGATAACGCGTGTAGCATTGACGTGACATTGTTTTCATTCGTCCGTTCATGTTCCTTGGCGGATTTCTGCGGTATTGCCATTGGTTACTCGAAATTGATTCACTTGAAATGACTTCGACTGATAAAGAGGAGCTTAAGAATATGTTAACCCTCACCCCCTGGAGAATATTTTGGATATCTTTTAAACTACCAAATTTCTAATAGCTTGCTTTCTATATATTATGCAACTTTTGACAGAAGAAAGTTGACACAATACTTTTGGCATGAAATCTATCTTGAAATATGAATTGTTTGAAATAACGGATCCTTGTTCATTGCAATAATTTCTAGGGAGTCCGCAAAACAGATGTTCGTTTTTTTCCGATCGTTTATTGTCGAGATCTTTCGACCGTTCTACACGATCATCGTCAGGAAAGTGACAAGAAGCAACTTACATGAGAACTGTGAACCAAGTTCTAACAGCTTGAAACACAGTTAAAGACACAAAGAAAAAAAACTATCTCTGAAGTCACAAAATAAAAGATAAGGTATGCTACTGTACAAAAATAATAAGTAAGACGCTAAAACCAGAAATAAAAAAAGAGAGTAAAAACTTCCACGAATCGCACAAATGATGCTTAGTCTTGTTCTGCGACTGAAGACGATGAGACCACAGTGACTCCTTCACAATTCGCCTTGCAAGGAGGCGGGTTGGAGATAGTTTGTGAGATAAGCAGCAGGGGGGCGCTTTTGAAAAAACACCCCCGTGTTCGGAGGGTTAATTAAGAAATACTTTATGACAAAATATGTCCGATAACATTTTAATTTCCATTTCGCGATGCTACGATGACTGCGAAATATTTTGTGGAATCTCGCGATTTATTATTCACGTGTACATTACAAATGAATTCATAAAAACCCGATGTTGGAACAAAATTTTATCTTATAAGATGGGATGGGAATCACTTGCCGTTTCCAGTATTTAGCAGGAATGAGAAGGAATTTCCGTGCGATCAACAAACTGCAAAATATAGTCTTGCAACAGCGATGATAAATTTCTGAAAAATTTTCTTGTCAAAGAATCTAGTTATCAATGAAACCGAACAGCTGTAGCAGCTATGGATTGGCGCATGAATATCGGTTGGATTTGTTTGATTTAAGGTCATATTTATGACCATTTTTGAAAACAATCTTTTGAGTTCTGATTTTGCGACTATTTTCCTAAAATTTGCATGACATCAAGAAAACACATCGATTTAACACTATGAGCATCATATTAAAATCATATTAACTGAAATCATAATGATGCAAGACGGACATCTATGAATACATAATATAAAGTTTCGAATGATATGCATTTGATTGGATGGAAATCTCAATGGAATTCCATTTTTCAGTGGAACAACCAACAAGCCTGTATACCTCCCAAAACTTATGTTTATAAACACGGTTTCAGAACCAACTTTAAGGCACTGTAGAAAGCGTGGTTATGGAACCATATACATCTACTTGCCAAGTTTTTAAATCTGCAAGCCAGGTTATAGAGCATTACAATAAATCTGCTCTTCTTTGACTCCTTGAAAATACAGCAATTGATAAACATATTAAAAGCTTTGTCGTATTTCGAAAAATGCAACATGTGGCAATTGTGTCTTACATGCACAATGAGGCAATTGTTGCACGAACGCTCAGGAATGACTATCAAACCAACAAGAGACTTTTTTGAAAGCTGGCACACTGTAAACTCTAGGGTGCGAAATTTCGCTTGAATTAGGCCCGAAATATAGGCATCAATTCTAACCAACATAAGGCACGAGTAGGCACGAAATTCATAGTGCCGAGTTCGTGCTCATTGATTTTTCCTTCGATTTCATTGGATAAAAAAAATTTGGTTTGGTGCCTATTAGTGCCCTACAGTTTACAGTGCATATGCCATCAAACCCTTTTTTATAGTTTTTCGCATGAGTTAATTTGAAAAAATCCAAAAATATTTTTCAATACATGGCTTTCAACCAAGCGATAGGTTTTCTGAATCCAAATTATTGCTTTTCTGACAAGTCCATCTATATCTAGGGCTTTTGACTTAACGACAAAAATGATGATAAAGCACGCTAAGAGAAGATGAATCGTTCGACTCTCATACAATGCTTGCTAGAACACCAACGCTGTGCGTTTGAAGAAAAGCTAATTAACCCATTAAACGCGGCTGTGACTACTTTGCATATTTCGAATTATATCGAGGTGTAGTAGTATCATTGTAATTCTTTGATTTACCTCCACTTATCCATTTTTTATCCATCGGTTTCCTGTTGTTTTATAATATCCATCTTTAGTTTCCATAACATATGATGACCATTGTCCTATTCTATTTCCAATGCCAGCATCTGTAGTCGGCACAGTATATTAGACGTCTGCTTTGTGCGTGCATGCGGCAGTGTTTGGAATCTATGGTAGTAGTTTATTAACAGTAAGAATGAGTAGTGTTACAGGTCTCAAGATTTCCACTTTTACCAGATACTGGGACAATTCTGATCAATTTCAATCCGTTGCCACAAGAAAGCTCCTTTGAGTTATTCTAAGAACCGATTAATCCAATGGTTACAGTAGCATTGATTTTGTACACTTGCGGATTGGAGAACGCCATCAGTCCTCATTAGGACTACTTCAATAAATAATTTAACTTTGTAGGCATTGTATTCTATTATAAATGGCTACTGGGATGATTTTCATTATGAGCGTATGAGTATCAATAAACATAGCTTGAGACATCACGAAACATGAGTACTTTCACATATAGAATTGATACGAGTTATTTCAGATCGAATTCGAAGATGGCATATGTATATATCGAAGAAAATTTTTATTATCAAGCCTCAAGCCACAATCTACATCTATACCTTGAACATTTGAACTTCACAGTGTATCTTCAGTTTTTCTGTAGAAATATCTTCTTGTTCACTGCGGTCTGATGATCGGTTGCACTCCATCCGTGAAACTAATATGCAGTGAAATTGATCTAACTTTCTTGAATTTATATATATATATATGTACATGTATACGCCATCGAGTCCTACCACTCCTAAAGAGAAGCAAATTTTGATTCTGTTAATAAAAGGCAAAATTGAAGCACTAAGCTTTATAAAACTGCAATAAGAACAATTTGTCCGGTGCAAACATCTTGCTTGTGCATTTTAAATTTCATTTTACACATCCGTTATTCATATCAACGCATGCATTGTTGCATGTTTCACTTGTTACTTGTAGGCTACATGTAAATCGAATTCAGATAAGAACAATGTGTGATTTGCAATTTTCACTTGTATTTTTATTCAAAAAATAATTTGTGCTATTGTTGGATGATATGAAACAGATCTTACTGCAGTGTATAACAGTTTTTAAAGCTCTCATGCAAATACACATGCATTGTACACATGCACTTATATCAGTAATTTTTCTTTAGTAGGCCTATCTTGCTCTGTAATTATCTTGCTTATGTGTGTATGCTCAGCACTTCATGTCGTCATGAAAGAGGTCACCAAACGTGGCACGCTTTGAAACACTTGTCGCACAATCCCAACCCGTATTTCGTTCGAGAATGACCTGTAACCTTTACACAAGGATCCTTGTGTGAGGCCACAATCCAATGGTTTATAGGCCTACTATTGTTGCGCATTGCCACCGATGAATTCTGACGTTAGGCTTGTCCCATGTAGTTATTTTTGATCTTTTCAGGAGTTCATAATCGTCTTCCTAATCTAGAACATGATCGGTAACTTCAGTGGGAGCATGTTGGTTGCTTCATGTTGGTTGCTATTCTGAAATAAAAGAGAATGATTGAAAATAGCTTGACCAAGCACCGAGTAATTTCCAAAATCATGCTTACCCTGCATCACAAGAGACGAAAGCTACAAACAATAGCAACTGCGAAGTTTCGTAAGCAAATAGTGGTGCAAGAGTCGTCAGAGTTTGTCCATCGTTTTCAAAGGATGGGTAGGCCTATTGAGGTCGATCCTGATTTCACATGTCGTTAACTTCCTGTAATACTTTGCACACTATTTGCATAATGCAAGATAATAGAAGAGCCAAACAAGCTTAGTTTACAATTTTTCTGCTAAACAAATGTCACTACAGGGCATTCGATAGACATGTTCACATGTGTAGGTACATGTAGGCTACAAGTTAGGCCTCCTTGACATGTCATTTTCAAGGCCACTTTTCGTCCTCTTTACCACTGTCTCTGCACTGTCTTCAACATCTCATAATGGGGCTTTATCATAATATCATCCTCTCCATTGTTAATAAGTTCATACAGCGCATGAATCGCTGAGGGTTTTATCTGAAAGAGATACTTATTCTGACATTCACAGTACGGATTACGCGATGGTATATATACTCCAGTACGTATTGCCGCATTGCCACTGAACTAAGTCGAATTTGACTAACAGACTGGTGTACAGTGTTAGAACATGCGCCTAGTGAAACAAACATGGACACGAAAAGATTAATAGAGCTCAAAATTGAATATTTTGCTCAACTTGCCAAAACGAAGAATTTCTTCACACCATTTTGAAAAACAAATTGAATCTCCCGCCAAATGGACGGAGATGAAAAAGTGATTTCACATCACAAATCTTGAGCATCGTTCTAAGTTAAAACGAGTTTTCATTCTTAAAAAGAATCATAAATGATCATCTAGAGTGGGAAATTGAAGCATATGTTGTTGTTATTCTTTTTATAAGGCAGTATTGGCCACTAACCTATCGTTATCATCAGGGCACATATTATAAAAACATATTTTTTAGAAAATGTGACTGCTCCATTGATGAAATTTCAAAGCATCGTTTTATGTTAAGCAAAAGACCTCATTTGCATGCTGAATTGTGTTACTCACTGTGTTCATCGTTTGATACCTGAATGTCTTGTGTATTCAAATCATCCATGCATACCTCTTTGAAGTACCGTAATCATCTCTATTTTTTCCTTGTATGGCTTGTCATTTCAGCAAAATTTCTCAGTGAAGAGTTATATAATGAGTCTGATTTTCATCTGATTGAGTAAAACACTTTTCTATTCTATTCTAGAAAATGCTTTCCAACAGCATATTCCAACTTTCTATCGCACGAAAGACTAAAAAGTGAAAGGTTTGATGAAAACGATGCTGCAATCATGAAATATTTCGTGTTTGAATTTTGTATCAGATACACGATATCTTTCTTTTAAAAAGTCAAAGAGATGTCAAATTGGTTCTGTTGAATAATCTCCTTCTTACGTCAGCTTGTTAAGGTTATTGGACAGTCTGAGAATCTCTTTTCTCATGTCTGTGTAAAGGACAACAACTCATGTCTGTGTAAAGGTCTGTGTGTGGTGACAACAGCAATTTGAAAACAATTATTACAAATGATATTCCACGGATGAAGTCAACTTTGATTATTGAAAAAATACTTGACTTTCTCGGTTTTCATCGATGATCGAACGTTGCAAAATCGAGCTGCTGTAGCATTGCCCCTAATTCTTCTGTAGAATTAGGGGGGGCCTTTGTAGAATAACCATCAAAAAAGTCATGAAGCCATGTGGCTTCAAGTTCAATTGGAAGTTCAGATTCTTTCAAACTTACAATATCCTCAAAATCATTTGAAGATTTATTTCAGTATCAGCAAGCATATCATGATTTAAATATTTTCCTCCTTCTTCCATTTCCTTCTGAACAACCGCATTAACCCTCAGACGTGAGCCTTTCACACCGTGAGACGTGTGGGGGGTCGAGTGGACCTCCTTTACAAATTCTTAGTTTACCTGCTTAAAACGATATCAAATCAATAGGAAAAATTATTTTAAGTAAAACAGTGATGCTTGAGTGTAGCAGGACGATATAACTAATCATTTGAGTGTCTTTCAGCCTTCTCAGCAAACACATGCGAAAATGTGGTGTTTTTGAAAATTCAACGACATTTAGATCAGTTTCATTTGTACCAAAGAAGCGCTTTTGCGATGTTTGCTTTCACCATGTGACCTCAGATAGTTGATTTTAATGAAATTGATTTGTTCCATGCAGAATAACGTTTGCATTTGGCCATTTTTTCACATTTTCCATACCAATCGGAAATAGGCCTAAACTGAGCCATAATTGCTTCATTTTTAGACCGTCAAAACAGCTGTAGGGATCTCAAACTCATCAAATACTGTTGTGAAAACTTTGCTAGCAGTCTGGTTTTAGTGTTGAAGTATGAAAATAATGATGGCTTTCATTTTGAACTTTGATTTATGCTGATTTGCTCATGTAAGCCACCCAGGCATGCACGATCATATGCGTAAACAGAATATTCACATTTTGCGATCTTCCAAAATAACGCAGATGCAGCAGCATGATGTGAACATTGAATAATTGAATTTCACACATTATGCAACATCGTGGACAAGCATAAAATCATTTTTCATCTGATAGTAAAATTTTTTGATGGGAATTTCTACACCCTCTGAGATCTGAGGAGGGGGGTCCAGTGGACCTACTTGGACTATCTACCATACTTCTACTGATTCAATTGAAATGAAATAAGACATGCAGATTCACTGTCAAAAATGATGATTTTGCATGGGCATGAGCGGTTGATCAGCACAAAAAGTAGAATAGAAAAATACGGCTCCGGGCCTCAGGTCTCTGAGGGTTGATCACTATGAAAATTTATTGTTGAATATGTCTATATCTTGTCAATGTAATTGAAAATTTAACACTGTCTACTTATATTTCTAAATCCATGGTGCAATGATAAAGGAATAATAGCATTACCCTGCCGTCATTTTTCAATACTTAAGCATGGAAGTTAGTGCTAAGATCATAGACTTCTAAATTGTAGAAGAATGTTCTGTTACAGGAAGTCTATGGATGGATGTTGATGTATATAAGTAGACAATGGAAATACCACATGAGATTTCTCGGTAAGTCATGAACAGACGCGGCCTCTGATTTGTACATTATTTATGAGATTTGACACCAGTAATGTCGTTTTGCCATAGATAACTCAAAATTTCCTCTTATGCATCCAATGCAAAACGACACCGGTAATGACGGAAATAGACATCAAAGGTGACTTCATCTGCCAGCTATATGAATAGATAACTGAATATAATGCAAAATTATCAAAGAATACAAAGCAATCATCAATTTCATACAGTACATGTGAGAATCCTATATTTTTCAACTAACACACTGTATTTCTTCTACCTCTGTTTTCGTTTCATCATTCTTGCATTATTCGTTTCATTATTCTTGCAAATAAAATGTTGAAGTGTCTTTGATGAGCCATTTGAGATCTATACGGGATGGCCTTTTTATATATATTTTCTTCAAAATATGAATTCCATGAAGTTTCATGTCGAAAATAATATTGTTTAGTTTCAAGAATCATGTAGTCGTATCACTGTGTACAACCTCTAAGATATAGGTGCATTTCCTCTGTTACACGAAAATTTGTCATTTGCAATATGTAATTTGATTTGGTGAACAAAGTCTCACTTAACTGATAATATCAAATTATAAGGAGAGTAGTTGTTAATGGATAGGAACAGAATATACATCAATAGCGTGGCCAAAAGATATTGACGACTAAACCACTGAATATACTTGCTCATTGCTCGAATTAATAGTTCGGTAAAGAGTGCACAATATAGGGTTTGAGATGATAGAAAAGTTCGATAACAAACTCTTTTTCAAGTGAGAGAGTCCATGAAATATTGGAAATGGATTCTCGTTATGTCATGATTCGAGCAAAAATAGTGGACCATTTCAAAGCATCTGCGCCCAGTTTTTCGTGCGATGGTAAATTTGCATTGCTCAGAAGAATAATGCAGTTATCTTGCACATTTCAATAAATTATCATCACATCATCTGATCAATTGCCTACACATTGATTCCATATTGTGAACATGTGCTTGGATTTGTTAATAAATTGTTCAAAGAATCTTGCTCTGAATGCGTCAGTGAGATAAGACGGCTGGTTATGAAATGATCTTGAACTGGGGCCTGAGCTTTTTCCTTGATATCGAATGGGACATTGATATCTTAGAAAAACCTGTCTATGAATCAGTGATTTCAGACACCATGACGGAAATAGACATCTTATAAATAATATTACTATTGTATCGATATGACACCAGTAATGCTGCCATTGATATCGTCTAGTGCGCTAACGCGCATTCATCGATATGGCAGCATTACTGGTGTCATATCGATACAACCTCGACATTCAGTTTATTTGATAAAAGAAATAACAATGATCGACAGGGATTTACAAAATAGTATACAAAAGGTAAGTAAATGAGAAACGTCTTAGAAAAGGGAAAAGAAAGTTAATGGGAACATGTGGCCTCAATCTCCGACCGATCGATCGACGTCTCAAGGCGCTTGACAATGCTTTGTGCATTACTTCTGACAAGGGCCATTGATATCCGACCGCAAACTGACATAACCGTGTCAGATAAATTGGCTCCCATTTGAATAGCTAAGCGGCGAGACAATCGCGCAACAAAACTCGTCACTTCGTCACCCAAACCGCCATATGCTGGATACAATAGTTTAAATAAATAAGATCTGGATACAATAAGATCGATACAATAGTCTTATATTACTTACCTTGAAATCTCATGTAGTATTCCTGCATTACTCTTTTAACATCACTTTCAACTAAATGTCGTCGATAAGTAATACTTCTATGCCAAAGGTATTGATTTCATGGATATCTTGGCTGCAGACATCTGTAAATCTATGGCCTGATTCATAGATATGTTTTGTTTTGAATATCATTTCTATAGCTAATCGCGATTCAACAATAGCTATGTTAATACTCGTCTATACTCGCTTCGCTGGTTCTACATTTTCAATGTCGTATGGACATCGTATTAACATTGCTATAATGTTCATCTCATTGCATGATCTGCCGGGAAGTTTTTGTTAAAAAGTGTGTGATAAAAAGTTTGCTCAATCTTACAAGCAATTCCAATAAGCACCGGACCGTCAATCATTATGGGACGAATATTTTGCAGTAATCATCTTATCCTGAAATCATCTGCCTGTGCACCGAATGAAATGAATATTGGGATTATCAATTAGGTGATTAAGAAATATTTACCTGTTCCGGGTTGAAAAACACTTGGCCGACACTTTAAAGATCAGTGCTCCGATTGACAAATTCATAAATCAACTCAGTCATGCTTTCATTTGCATAATTAATTACATAAATTAATGTGACAATGAATTTCCATAAAAGAAGCTCATCTTCAATTGTTAAATAAAAATTCCAATCAATTTCCAACATCTATATTAAATCATCGCTACGCATTTGATCCAAATGACAAAGGAAGGGAACACCATTGAAGAATGAAGTCACGGCACTCTCGCTTTCACATCCAATTACACAATTAGATTGTTTAACCGCATCACTTTGCTAGAAGTGCAAACTAATGCAAAACGATGGCACATGTAGGGACTTACTAAGTCGGCAAAAAGAAATTTTTAATACCTCACAGAGATAGGAAAGATAGTCGTGCGTCGCTTGGGGATTGCTGTGAATTCCTTCAAAATGCTCCGATCGCCACGCTTCCTTCAGATTCGAAGAATTCAGATCATTGAGCTAAAGTTTTTTCGACAATGTTGGGCACTCCGATCATTTTTTTAAAAAGTTAGCAGGCGCACGAATAAACGTTAATAAACTTCTTCTCTGTAGAACTTGACATCGTCTGTGACTAAATGAGATATTTCACCTTCTTAAATATGAATGAAATTGACCGTTGACAAAGCCTGTGGACGACATGAAAGAAAATCTTGTACCCACAGACTTATGATTCATGTTTCCAATTTTTGCATGATTGATCTCCATAATCCATTGCAAACGATCCTGAGCAGAGTGATATTCCAGACCATTCTACAGGCGATTTTGTGTTTTCATCTTTACTGGCCGACTATGTCATTGATTTTCATAAATTGACAATCGTTTTGAATGAATTATCTTTCATGTTATCAAGACACCAGTCTTATTCTGTAAAACAACCACTTGTTTTCCAGTTTATCAAGAATTTTCTACTCTATTCGGCAGACTTTTCAACAATTATCAGCGCAGCTCCAATCATTTCAACTACAATTCATTGATGCGGTATGACGCCAAGGAGAGATGTTATGTTGTTGCTGCATACGTCCACTGTAAGTAATTATTGAGTATTGAAAGCTGTCCTTCTGATAGATACTCAGGCAGAATTGCAAACTATAGACACTAAATGACACATTCACAAACATAGAAATCGACAATAATAAAACCTCTAGAACGGAGGTTAAGCTTCATGCAATACACAATAACGGCACATAAATCGCACGCATTTTCACTTAGATGCACCTGCCAACGGCTGCATCACTGGATTAGAATCAGTCACATGTGCAATTAGAAGCTTTTAATTGGCTCTTCATGCCCCAACTTAGTTCCCCCGAATGTGCCGCGACCTTGAGTTAATTTCCATTCTAGTCAACTTCAGATAAACAGTTTATTTCTATACTCACAAATGACTCGGCTTTCAATTCATATTGTCTCCGTTATGAATGGATGTTGGAGATGTTTCATGTCCGCTCTAGATAACATAGATATCTGACAATCCTACCTCTATGCCTTGGACAATCTGATATACGCATGTGATTCTTGTAAATCGATCAATGTACACTGGTGGCATAAAGTCTTGCACATGTTCATTTTTCAACTGATATTTTGAGATTCTTTGCCTATCAAGGAAATGGGATATTATCCAAAGGTCCCAGCTGCTCAAAGGCGATGAGCCATCGAAGACTTAAGAGTAATGACCTAGAGAGTCGTCGGCGGGCTTCTACATAGCTGCAAGCGATGATGGTCATTGATCAATGGTCTCCATGGAGCATCAGGGGTCTCCATGGTCGAAGGAGGTTGTGACTCATGCTCCTCGGCATGAGGTAGGCCTACAACACCCACAAGTCAAGATCAAAGCCATTGCTCACTAAGAATGTGAAGAAAACGAGAATGAATCAGATTAGAGAGCATCATGGTCGATCGAGCATTTCAGGCGTATTCTCTGGTCCGAAGAATCGGGCTTTAACCTTTAAGCACCGGATGAGCGGCGGTTATTGCACAGGCGCTCAGGAGAGGAACTTCATCTCCATTTGTTTGGAGGAGACGACAACACTAGTTCATTTGTTATAAAACTTTTAAACAAATTGTAATTACTATATAAACAAGAAATTAATCCAGAAAAGATGCAAAATCACATCTAATATCTATTCATTCATAAGAATACTAAGACGTGAGATAATGTTAATATCATTGAACATACATGTTTTTCAATATACTAATAATATCAATATTTCAATACTATAATATTCACACTGCAAACCGTTGACTGACAATTGACAGACATTTATCCTACAAAATCTATTTTGTCGGTCATTGTTAGTTCTTGTAGGATGATTGCCACTGAACACCTACAATATCTGACAAAAAGCGACAAAATGAATAGCAATGAATTATATCTTAAATTTTATCAAAAATGTAGGTAATTAATTAAATTGTGTCAAAATAAATCATGGTTTTGCCACACAATAATACAGATTGCCCAAAAGTCAAGCAATCACTAATCGAAAAAATCAATCAATATTCAGTTTTTGTTTAGTTAATTTGCATACAAAGCATCTGTTTCGATGTCGGTGGAGAACCTACAAATTCGTCGGACATCGCAGGATATTGGAGGTGACAATCGTCGGTTGATTTTGTCAGTAATTTTGTAGGATGATTGTCGGTCTACGGTTTACAGTGCACTTACTTGTACATCTCATACTCCATCCATCATTCATTGTATATGGACATTTTTATCATTTCATCACTCATCACATCAATGTTATGTATATTTGTACTACGTTTTCCAAGTTGGAAATAAGCGTTTTGACTTTTGACTTTTGTTGACTCACTTGGTGCCTCTTAGGTGGGGCTGAACCCCTATTGGTCCATCACACACACGATCCTCTTCAAATGTTAAGTACTAAGACTTTATAGGATCTAAGGCGTGCTGGGAGGACCATCCCGGGGGTCTGTGACATTGCGGTACACGAGCTGGAGTTCATCTTAAGTGTACAAGATCGCACAAGGCCATTTAACAAGTGATCCCCTGCGTCAAAGTTTTTTTCAGGCTCGATTTAATAGGAACTTAGATATAAATAGACACCACTAGCAATCAATATTCCTTTGGAGGTCAGCGTCTGAACAGTTGTCCAGTCCCTTAATCACAAAAAGCTAACAAAATAGTTATGAAAAGAATGAAAACCAACAAAAACAATACCCTGTCGTCAACAGGTACCCGCCTGATCGCGCTTCGATGTTGATTAAAGCAAAATCGATTAAAATCTTCAAAGATATATTAATGAGAGTGATAAGAGACTGCAAAACCATCGAAACAGATATTTCGCGAGGACTGGGCAAGACATTTTGCCACCAGCGTGTATGATCTCATAGTTCGTTTTGGAAAAATCGAAGAAGAATTTGACAGAGACATTGACGTACATTGACAGAGAAACTTGAGCTTGAACTGATGTGGTCACTCTGATACGTCAAACATTGAAAGAACTAGCAGATAGGCAAGAAAAGAAAAATGACATGATGGTTTATGGCTTTCAGGAGCTGGCTTCAATCGATGAAACTAATAACGACGACGAAGAACAAAAGATTGATGATCTCTGTAAAACGCTATATATTCAAAAAGACCACATATCTTTGTTCACCAGACTTTGTAAACCTGGACTAAAACCGAGACCGATTAAGATTCAATTCAAGAATACTGAGCACGAACGATGGCCAATGGATGGCAATTAAAAGATATTAACAGGCGGAATTTGTATACGAAACCATTTAACAAGACTGAAGATTGAAGATGGACAAAATGCTGGCTGACGAATATCAACGACGAAGGAGAGCGGGTGAAGATACTGCGTTACGGAATGGTAAAATCATTCATAAATCGTCATTATGACAAAGCTGGACAGTGTTTCCATCTCTATGCTGCTTCAACGCTCGTACCATTAACAATAAAATCGATCAGGTTATAACTTTCCCTTCTCGGCACTCTCCTGCCTTCATTTGTGCCACAAAATCCTGGTGGGATGACTCTGTTTGTGACAGCATCGCGCCGACCGATGATCAGGGAGAAAGGGTGGAGGCCTTATCTGTTGGGTTCGATCTTTCTTCTCAGCCAACATCCTTCATCGCGACTCCGTGTTCGAAGATATGGAACTGCTGATTCTCCGTGTATCCTACCAACATTTTCCATGCATCCTTTGTGTGGTGTATTTTCGGCATGGTGCAAGCCTAAATGCAGAAAGACAATGTCTTCGATTCCCACTACTTGCCTTAATGTCGGCGGTCACTATTGTGACGAGTTATTCATTCAGTGATCATAATTGCCATGACAACTGATGTGTGGTGGTGAGGGTTTGATCCTGCCAATTGACACAGTCGCCTACTTTTCATATATCTTATTAATCTTTGCTCACAAGCTTCTCTCTGACATTGTTTTGTCAAGCAGTTCTATGCAAGATGCTCTTCTGAAACGAATTTTGATATTTAGAGATATTTTTATACCTACCGGCCTATTTGATCTACCGGATTCAACTGATATAAGACCAGATGATATGCTCTCTGTGCTTCTACTTGTAGTCAATATTTCCCCACAAAATCGGTGAAAATCATTTCTAACTTCAGAATGGGGCGGTGACTGGCTTTATCTTTGTCTATAACTGCAGTATTACACAACAATTGTCTGAAAAATACTTTGATGGAGCATTGACGAGTTCATAAGCTGAACAGTGCGCTGATTGTGGCTACCTATGCTATTCTAAGGCCAGAATTAGCCAAAGAGGATAAGTACGGATGGAGATGGTAGCAGTTGTCATTAGTACATGTAAAACTCTTGTCTTACAACCATGTCGTCACAAGGAAGATGAACCGGTTTGATTCTCTCCAAGATGCAATTTCCTATTACTATTATATTAGGCACCAGCTGCTTGCCTAACAACGGTACATGAACATTAATTTTTGATTATATTACAGACAACAGTCATACCACCTATGCTCGCTCAGACGATGGTGTTCCATAATCAAAAGTTTATCTAATCATTGTCATCATATCAAATTCAGATATTGACATTCATCTGATGACATAATCTGATGATTGGAAAGTCCACGCACCTGAACAATAAGATCTAAATTACTCAGCAAGACGCTCTCTGTTGAAATGATTCTTCAGTATCAAGACTCGAAAAGCTCAAGGCATTTTGGAGTGGAATAGCGTTTCTCAGCCATAGTCCCTGTGTCCCCCCAGGAGTTATCAAAAATTAACTGTTATTTGACTTTGAGCAAGCAAGCAGTTAATTGCAATGAATCTATCTCATCAATCATTAATTGTCACTTTTTGATCGCAACAATCAATTAATTCCAACCAATTAATTGCAAACAATTACAAAGCAATTAATCGTAGCCCTTATATCCCCGTGTGTGCAGTGAGTTGGGGACAAAGGAGGTGCAGAAAAAGAGGGCAAATGAGTAGGGGAGGGGCATATTGAACCACCAGCCTCATCTCCGAAACTATAAATTGTGGAAACTTGATGCTTCAAGACATTATTAGTTGTAGCAAATAAACATGAAACCTCAGATAATTTCAACTGTTTAAGCGCTCAATCATTATTTTCACAGGTAAACCACAATTTCAATGAAAAAGAAAATATTCAGAGAATAAGTACTTTTGTTTTAATACAACCAACAACTTGTGTATCTTTTCATTGGACAGTGCTTCTCTCAAGAATTCTTTATCAATCTCATTAATCTATTAGTTAAAAACTATTTCAGTGTAACCTTTTCTGCATGTTTTCGAAGTGGGCACATTGAAGATTGTTCATATTGCCCCACTTCGATGCTCATTGTTTCTTTAACGAGTGAGCGACGTGATTCATGAGTTTTGACATGTGACTTATGCAACAAATTGCTCAACATTGCTATCAAAATTACTATTTCGAAATACGTGTATTTTAGCAGCTATGGTATTCGTTTCTGTGCGTTGTAATTGCAACTCTTTTTCGAGAACATAACACAAGGGTAGTCTGGCGAAGAATATTATTGATAAAAATTCATTGATGCATTTATATAAAACAGTGCTATCAGTCAAAATGATGTGACTTTGGATTGGATACATTAGAACCTCCCTTGCTGGTCAAACAAATTGGAATGCTAATATGCTTCTTGTTTTGGCTTTTGATAATTTCTCAGCTTTTCATGCCTAGGCCTGCTCATGTCCTACCTGTCTACATGTAATGCGTAATTCCATACACGCACGCTTTAATTGTTGATCACAATATTATATGTAATTGTATATCAATACATTTAGCACTAATTGTGCTTTTACAAAGCAGGGCCGGTCTTACCGACCGCCGAACCCTCCGGTCGGAGGGGCCTCGCGCTATTGTTGGGGGGGGGGGGGTTTCTATAGTTACAATAGTTACTATAGCGCGATGCTGCTATGTTTCTGTTTCTGTTATTATTGATCCCCGTTAATCATGTTGCTAAACATATTGAGGTTGCAAAGTCAGCCAAACTGTTTTGTGCAGTTTTTTCAGCAAAGACATATAGAATAATCACATCGTCATCAGAAAACCATGGTACAGGCGAGTTTATGTGCTCTTTTCTTCTTCACCAGTGCGATGGGGTATATTGGCTGAAAAAATTTCTATCGTTCTGAAAAACCGCTGTATGGAGGCAATGTGGATTTTCTGATGGGAGGCAAATGTGAATTTTGTCAATCCATTCACGCATGAACTGAAAAAGATGCGAAAAGATCTAAAAGAATTAAAGCAATATTCTGTAAGGAAACAATATAGCAGTACAATTAGTGAAGCAAACTCACTCTATGATGAAGTGTCTTCTTGGGATTTCCTTCTCTCGATGATCGTGTGGTTTGAGTTATTGAATGCCATGAATAGATCGAACAAGCTTTTTCAGAAGAAAGATATTTCGGTAGATATATTAACGAAAGAAGTCAGTGCCACTAAGACGTTACTGAATGAATATCGAGAGTCTGGGTTTGTCAAAGCAGTTTCTGCGGTATAATTGCTGAAGACAAGTATTTTTTAAAAAAGGGATGTGCACTGCTGTGTGGTT
This sequence comes from Prostheceraeus crozeri, assembly GCA_907163375.1. Taxonomy (NCBI): domain Eukaryota; kingdom Metazoa; phylum Platyhelminthes; order Polycladida; family Euryleptidae; genus Prostheceraeus; species Prostheceraeus crozeri. The sequence goes on from CAJQUW010012665.1 coordinate 160,320, forward strand.
AGTTCATGAGAAAGAGAAGCATGATATCTCACTTGCTTACCTACATTTTTGATAAAATTTAAGCTATGATTCATTGCTATTCATTTTGTCACTTTTTGTCAGATATTGTAGGTGTTCAGTGGCAATCATCCTACAAGAACTAACAATGACCGACAAAATAGATTTTGTAGGATAAATGTCTGTCAATTGTCCGTCAACGGTTTACAATGTGTTTGTCCTGAAAACATGTAGAGCATGAATAGCATGTTGAACAATATTGCTATATATTAATTGATTGAATTGTATCCCAATTTGCTTGCTGCTTTGAGAATAATGATGAATATTCCTGTGTCAGTAGCGATTGGCGAAAGAAGCTATAGTAAATTCAAGCACATAGAGTCATTTCTGAGAGCACATGTGCTCGAAGAAAGACCAAACTGCCTCGCTCTCATGTCAATAGAACCTGAAATATGTAATGAACTTGATCTAGAAACCCTGATAAATGACTTTCCTGCAATGAAAGCTCGGAAAATTCAATTGTGAAAAAATTGAAACATATCTTAATTGTATATTTGTAATCTAAATTTGAGTAAATTTTTCCTTTTTTATAAATGTATCACAATATGCATAGTCTTAGGCTACAATAAATCCAATAATTCCAAAATAGCACTGTAAACATTATCATCAAATTAAACATGATTTGACCGAGGCAATCAGTTTCGAAATATGGCATATGAGGTTCACAGTGGCGAGTTATGATTAGCCTGTAGCAAGACTTCGACAAATAGATTCATACCTATGTATTTATGCATAAAATTATCTTCATTGATTTGTTGTATTCCTTGCAACTCATCACTACCCGAGTATGAACCGAAAGCATAGCAACATATTCTGATGCTAATTATATATCAATTATTATATTATATTGTATATCTGGCTTTCCTCCTTGTTTGATTGTTTTCCACTACCTTACTATAATGATTCTGTCACTTAGTTATTGAGGCTTTCTTTGTCGCGTCACGTTGCCCATGATATTTCTCAAAGCCTCAGCCACAACACTATTTCCATGTTCGCAATAATGAATCATTATGCTATTATACTGGAATATAGAACTTTGATTGTATATATCTCTATTTTCAACATCTTGCATTCAACATCTAATTGTAAAGTCAAATTATTATGCATCATTTCGAGATGGCTGTTGCAGATCGCTATGATATATTCTATAATGTTGCTTTTTTGTCATTAATAGACTAAACTTAGAGATTCCCATCGATTGAATAAGTTTTCTTATGACTGTTTCGTTTCGCTAGCATGCATACCTTACTACTTATAAACTTATTTTCACAAAAACCTCATGAATGCTAATGATCTTCAGATGAACACATCATGAGATATAATCAGTGGCGTCTTCGCCGTACCTGCGAGGCCTTCGGCGCATCCTCAAAAATTGTTTACCAACATTTATAAAAATGAAAAGTGTCATCATTCATTTAGGCTAAATTCGATAGCTTCTCGTGATAGGTTCAGTTTCAAAATCCGTCTCAAAATCAACCTTAAGAGTGAACAGTTTTGCAGCACGTGCTTGAATCACAGCTGTTTTCTTCGAACAATTAGACACACAAGCTAGTCGTGTGTTCAGACAGCGAAAGAGAGTTGTGTGCGTGTGAGGCAGTAAGCGCACGCGCCCGCGTAAATATTGGCTTTCCCGATAGACATGATGCTTTGCCTTCTCCAATTTTTGCAATGAAATTCTACACAATTCTTGATCAAGGCGCGGTGCCTAAATATAGTAAGGGAAGTGCAACCCAATTGTTCCTAGCTTCGCTTAATGTGAGAGAAGCCAATACGTCAACAGTGGCAGACAAGACTGCGATCAGATGATGAGCGTTCTCCAATGAATGCAGAGTAATGCATCTGACTCGAACACCCAGATTCGGTAGAATTCCATAATTTATTTATACGTGATTGATGTGACGCTATGTTTAGTACTGCAAATGAGATCATACCACGCCTTTCGTCCGAAGGGAATATACTGAAAAGATGACAGTCGTCAAGCAAGGTAGGCCAGCACCTGATATGAAATTGAAAGTACTCACACAGAAAGAAATAAGAAATACACAAGACATTTTAATGCATCAAAATTTCAAACAAGTGAGTGGCTGACCGGCCGTCAAAAACGCAAGAAACTGTTCCCCTTGCATCCTTTTTTCTCGAGAAAATGTGGTCTGGACAGAGAGGGGATATAGTGATCTCAGCTCCTTGAGTAAGGCGGTTAAGTGACATGAGCAATCACTTCTCATGTGCACTTTCACTTGACCTTAAAAAATGTTTGGAAAATTGTTATTAAAAATTCAGCTTTTAGGAAAATTAATGTTTTTACATAAAATTGCTTTGTATAGAAATAGTATCCCAATGCCGAGTGAAGGCCTATGGTCAGGGAGCACGAGACGCCACTGGATATTATCCTCATGAATGTTCTTTTAACCACTCATCATATTCTCATCAAGGCATCATGATAATGTCATGAGTTAAATATTTTCTTATGAGAATATCATGAGCTCTCATAAAAACATCATCAATCCGCATTTAATTTCATGAAAAATTTTCGTGGGGGCAATTTTTACCGAATCTCTGTTATTGGGCTGTGTTTGAAAGTAATTTGTTTTTTCGCACAATTAGAAATTACTTGAGTTTGAAAATAGCAGAAATGTAGCACCTGCATCACACTCGTTGGCGTCCCAAGATTTAATTGAATCCAAAAAATATACAAACCATCAATTGCCAACATTTGAGACCCACTCTTCAATGCCTCATGAAGCTTTCATGAAATATTCTTCTACTTTTCTTGGTCAACTTATCAATCACAATCATGATTACTTTACATTTTGATGCTCAAATGAAGGAGGATTTCAACAAACAGAAACATTGGGAAACAACTAGAAATTTACGCCAAATTGCTGTTTTGCATTGACAATGTCAATTCTGCAGGCAAGAGTTTTGGGATAGAGTCAGCATTCAGCAACTTTAAAGCCATCCTTGGTCTTGAATTCTAGAAGACTCAATTTTACTTAGAAATGTGAAAGGTCATCACTGATGACTGATTTTGTCAAATAGCTAACTGAAATGAAGATAAGAATCAATTGACGATTGATAGATAGCTTAGGAACGGTCGTCATCACCCTGTCATTAAAATGAAAAAGTTTAATTGACTCCTTACATCCGTAATGTCGATCTACCAGTCAATCAAACGCTGACAGGGTTTCAAAACATTTCAATTAACTGAAGAAATTCTCCTCTAGTCCTCCACAGAAAGATTTAAGTTAATTAAAGAAAGTCAAAGAAAGAGAGTGGAGAAATCAGATCGATTTTGAAAGTAGTGCATGCGCCATCACAATTGATCCAATTCAAACTCAGCTGTGGGGCCGATTTCAATGTCAGGTTCCTAGCCTCACTACCTTCATAAGGCTCTAATGTCCTGCTCCCTGAAGGTGAATACGCGCATTGCAAGGCAGCAGCATTGAAGTATCTAATCGGAACAGTATCTAACAAACAGTTCATTGTCTCTGGCTGTCATGTGTTGGAATAGATATCTCACCTAATGACTATACATCATGAAGAGAACGAAAATAAGGCAGCCCAAGGGACCTTGATGCAGTATCTTAGCATCATTAGGTGGCAAACTTAAGGTGTAGAGCAAGGTAGCTCTGCACCAGTGAATGACAAGTTCACGATAATTTTGAACGGCGTTCAGTTAACGTTCATTTTTAAAACCGCGAACTCCGTTCGTTTAAAGTTCACAAAATTAAAAAATGAACGCCGTTCAGCTCAAGTTCACCTTCACGTTCACCTTTCCCTTTCCGTTCATTTCAGAGGTAATTTTGAAATTTACTTTGACAACGTAGTTATCAATCTAAATAACTGAGTCATCACTTCCTTCACATGACTAAATGTTTCAGTGTAAGTTACACAGAACTGATCATAAAAAACGGACCACCGAAATTCCACTGAAGGTCAACCGATTCACATGCCCTCCGATCGCATCGCATAACGTTGACAGTCTGCATTCTCAGCTTTCAAATGAGCTATGATAGACTTGCATCCGCTATTGTATTTGCTGAACAGTGCTCAAAATATGAAAATCGTTCAATTTGCAAATCGCAATTTTTCAAATGAAGACATGTGAGCATCGTATTGAATCAGGCACGGGGAGAAAGAGCATTTTCTGAGCTCTCTTTTGACATACTGTTCATCGAAATAGGTGAACTAATAGAAATTTAGTGATATCGTGAAGTTATCACAAAATCATGACCTTTTGGTTGAAAATGTTGTGTCCTCACTTTTTCATCAAAGGTGTTCATGTTTGGTATCCTCTGAGTCCCTGCGATGTGGGGAGTGCGGATATGTAAGCTATATTCATATAAGTTCAATAGTTCTTTTTCATATTTCTTCTCATTTCCCCAAAAGTGCGCAAACAATGAAGGTAAACAATCGCCAGCCGCTCTGAGAGAACAAAGGCATGCCTTCGCTAACTGTCCTGTTTTGAACCTTCGCTCAACTTACAATGTGTTTGTTTACTTTTGCGGAAATGAGAAAAAAATATTGAAGAAGTTTGAATAAGAACTATTGAACTTATATGAATATAACTAACATATCCGCACTCCTCACATCGCAAGGATTCTGAAGATACCAAACATGAGTTTGTATCCAAAATGTTTGACAACAAAGGTCTGTCGTAGTTCATTGAATATCTAAAGAGAATGACAGCTATTAAGTCAATACAAGACACCAACACCCTTGATTCCCCCACCGCACTCGCCTGACCTAGGAATCGAACCGAAGTCCGCGGTGGAGACGAGCTCGCACCTTCTTCACTAGGCCACGCTGACGGTTCAAAAGGAATGCGAGTGAAGGCACAAGTCATCTCTAAGTGATATCGACAGCATATTGTCCTATTATTATTGACAGAACGCTAACAGTCTTCAATTATTGCCGTCACTCGCATTCCTTTTGAACAGTCAGCGTGGCCTAGTGAAGAAGGTGCGAGCTCGTCTCCACTGCGGACTTCGGTTCGATTCCCAGGTCAGGCGAGTGCGGTCGGGGAATCAAGAGTGTTGATGTCTTGTATTGACTTAATAGCTGTCATTCTCTTTCGATATCCAAAATGTTTGTTGAGGTAAGTCTATAATGATCTATGATGTAGATAACCAGTTAATTTTTCAAAAAAGCTAGGCTTTATATACTTGCCACCCGGAGTCGGAGTCCTATCAACCAGGGATGCGTACTCGGAGTCCCGGAGTCCTATCATTATTTTTGCTGGAGTCGGAGTCGGAGTATATATATAAATATAATAATAAAATTATATATATATATAACTTCGGCTCAAGAAAGGAACTGCTGTTTTGAAATTCTGTCTAGCAAACTACTTGAGAAATTCTTCAGTTTCTGTCCAACAGCTTTGAGTATTTTGAAGTCAAAGTTCAAATGTCCTTTAAGGAGCACATGACATAGAATAAATCGATAATACCTGAATAATAATAGATGCATTGAATAAATAGTTTTAAACAATTTACTTGGAATTGAATAGATCACTTATCTTTGCTAAAACATTATGGTTTAGACACATGACAATGTTTTGCATAAATTTGTTGAACTTCAAACTATAGCGTGAGGAAAGCAAAAGGCAGAGTCGTGTCAGATTAAGATGAGGTTTTCAGGATTGTATTTATGTACATGTAGGTAATGGGATTTCATATGTCATTCATAAGTTGAAAAGCTAAAGATCTACATATACATGAAGAACCTAATTTCTGTCAAAACTTTTTCACCAACCTTGTATTTACAGTTTTAATACATTTTCATGCATTATCCAGTTTCATTAAAAACAATAACTTCCTTAGAAGACAACTAACACGCTTCAAAATTTTTCTAAAAATACTCAAACGTTTTTCCTATTTGCTCACAGCATCCCGTGGAGTAACTCAATCGACATTACAATAATGTTAATACATCTGCGACTAAAATGATTCGACGAAGTGTCCGACGATCAGTAGAAAAGCTCGCGCGAGTGCATCCACAGCTCCGCAAAAATCAATTTTTTAAAATTTTAAATAATACAAATAAAAGCTACATAATATCTGTAGCATGTCTGTAATGAATCCTTGGATGTTTCTAGTTTCCTATTTTGGCTCAACGCTGTTAATAGATTTCCTGATAACTTTCAATTTGTGTTTGAACTCTTGTAATACCTCCGGCTCGAATAATTTGACAGTCTCCTTGACAGATTGGAGTATTTATAGAAGTTGACGTCGTGCTAAATGGTGCATGTCCTTCCAACTGTTTTGAAACCTTTGGCATTGGTTCCAGTGCAACCTGGACAAATTATTAAAGAAATACATCACTCCTACAACCCTCAGTGCATTTATTTTCTGCATAAATGTTCTCTTTTCGCACAAAGTTGACATCAATCGTTCGTGTCATCATGTTTACAAAGAGAACAAGGTTTATTCTTTCATTTTAATTAAGAAATCAGAACTTAAATTTATCATATGGGAATAAGCACGATCACAATGATTGCAATGATCATGCAAGAATTATAAAGAGCGTAGAAGATCGCTGATGTTCTCTATACACTAGCAATTAATGTCTGAAAAGTCTGAGGTATTTACAAGAGGTTTTGGCATCAGCATGCACTGAATCATGCGTGAGACTTGATGAACTATTTACTGTCTGCATGTAGGCCTGATTGGAAAGCATTGAGTGCCTCATCTTCGCGATTATTCAACTTCCAATACAAATTTGCAACAAAAGCAATTTTCTGCGACCGTTTAGTAATTTATTCCCAATATTTCTGCTTAGCCTTTATCAAGGGATGCAGAAAAGGAAATTGTACTGAATGTCATTAAGAAAATTTAAACTAACCTATCTATGAAATACAACCTAAAACCTTAGTAGAGCATGGACATTGGGACATGCTAACACAGAGTTTTAGCGAAAATATCATGGATTACAAAAAGATAAAAAAATCTATAAAAGTAAAGAAAGGAAAGCTAAAAGTTACACAGAATTAATAAGATTGAGTAGCATTTCGGTAGGCCTTGCTTTTATCTCCAAAGACTGTGTATGCCTAATACAATGTAACAACAACGAATGCGACAAACTACGAGTATATGTTGGGGAAACCTCGAGAACAATGAGAACAAGAATTAATGAACATCTAAAAGGCCCTGAATCTGAAGTTTATAAACATCTCATCACACACAACTCCCCAATCACACACAAGTCCATCACATGGTCAATATTACACTATGACACTTACAATGCATGGCTCAAAGAAGAAGGGTCGAAAAGAAGGAGATAAAAGCAAGGCCTACCGAAATGCTACTCAATCTTATTAATTCTGTGTAACTTTTAGCTTTCCTTTCTTTATCTTTATAGATTTTTTTATCTTTTTGTAATCCATGATATTTTCGCTAAAACTCTGTGTTAGCATGTCCCAATGTCCATGCTCTACTAAGGTTTTAGGTTGTATTTCATAGATAGGTTAGTTTAAATTTTCTTAATGACATTCATTGTAATTTCCTTTTCTGCTTCCCTTGATAAAGGCTAAGCCGAAATATTGGGAATAAATTACCACACGGTCGCAGAAAATTGCTTTTGTTGCAAATTGTTGCAATTTAGTCCCAACCGATGGCAACTAAAAATCAAATTCCGATATAAATTTCATAAAATAATTTCCGATTCCGCTTCCTTTTTTCTGAAGGATTTTTGTAGTCCGCAAATTGCATTCAGTTAAAAAATAATTTAGAGATCTCAGCTTAACACATCCATTTAGCCTGCTGGACAAAAAGACTATCAAGCAAAATTGCCAAGTTAGGGATCTCGACAACTGAAGAAGCAGATGAAGTCTTGAAATTTATATATAAAGACTGAAATTTTAATGCTGCACCGAAATTTCATTCATAATCAGCTTAATTTCATTTTAGCTGAGCTTCCTATTGGTAAAATTCATTTGATAATGAGTTTCACGCTTCTTTAAAATCTCAAGTAGTAAGTCGTTAGAATTTATGCAGGAAAAAGGTGCAAAAATGTGTTCTTTTACAAATTGATCAAATGCTTCTTTTTAGATTTCAGGACAGTCTCTACAAAAGGCAGAATATTTTGACGTAAAAATTTTCACTATTTGCCAACTTTTTTAGTCGACGCTCAACCTACTATATAGCTACGTACTCTATTGGGTAGATTGTTCCTGGCCAAGTGAATGGGCAAAGTTCGGTTATCTGTGGAAGCCTGGGTTATCTGCGATGAATGTGACTGTTGTTCTATCTCCTTTTAAACAAATGCCATAGAAAATGTACGTGGATCTTCTGAAATGAACAACTCAAAGTAAGAGTGTAAGGGAAGTAGCCTAAGTGTATTATGGAATCAATGTCTGATTTGTGGCGACAGCTATGACATTACTATTTACCCAGCGTCTAGTAATAGATAATGGATGATTTTGAGGTCATTATAGAACTTATTAACCGAAGGCCCTAGGCGGTCTATATGACCGAAATAAATCATCCATTATCTGTTATAATGCATGCTGTAGATATGTTTCAGGAGAGGTTAATAATTTCCATAATTACCTCTGTACACGGATATCTCTCATAATTACCTCTAAACACGGAAATCGTGAAGTATGTACAGTAGTCGCTGCTTATTAAAAACACATCGGGACCTTCCAAAAGTGTTTTTAATAAGCGGTGTTTTTATTAAACGAATGATTTAAAATTGAATCTGTGAATGATGGTATGTACACTATTGTATAGGCCTATACATGCATACGCTGTGTTAAACATTAATCTACAAATTATATTGATATTGATCGTGTATGTACATGCAACGATCAGAAAACCATAGTATGTAAAACACTTCCATGTATTGTATGTACACGTCCATATTAGAGATTGCATAAGGGTCTTATTTGAAACACTGGTCAATTGTTAGCTGAGTTAGATTTTTCTGACGCAAGAAATTTCGTATTTTGTTGTCAAATGTGTCAAACTCACCGATGTCATCAAAGCCCTTTCTTTCAAGTCTTACTCTACGAAGCTGAAATGCATTTCTCATTTCAGTAGATGACGGGGTACGAATTTCATTTTCGCTGTCAGAGTCGTCGGTCTGAGCGTAGTTTGAGCGAGTGCTAATTAGCCTATAGTGCACCGTCAGATAGCTTATGAAAGAATCGTGTCATTCGTCTGTATGCTCAGATATTCAAAGCTGCAACAAATCTCTAAAAAATGTAAATGTCTGTTTTTAATAAACGAGGTTTGTTTTTTATAACCGGAGGTCTACATTAAAGTTTCAATAGCAAAAATTCTGGACCGAGCCTAGCTGTTTTCATTAACCGGGTGTTTTTATTAACCGTGTTTTTAATAAGCGGCGACTACTGTATCTTGATATTTCACAGGTTTTTGATTAACATTTTTCCATTATGAAACATGACAGGTCACTATGCTATGGTAAATTTTATATGATTACTGAGACTCAAATTTCTAGAGATAGAAAGCATACAATTTCTAGTAGCACCTTGATAAGGATGTGTCAGTTTGCAGGCTGCATAATAGCAATAGTCATTTGGTGAACAAAAAAGTGGAAACTTTTATTTATCTCATGGAAAATTAACAAAAGCAAATTGTGTCCTAATTGAATGCGCATGTACTGAATAGTAGCATGTGTATGCAAGCCTATTCCTATTATGCGTTGCAGCAAACAGATATTTTGAGGAACGCAGCTACCTGCAAAATATTATTCTTCAGCATCTCGCGTGGAGGGTCAATAGGCTATATCGACAAGATTGCTATTTTGATGCCCTTTTAAATGGCATGATTTTTGGACCTTGATATATTTTGGAATAGTGAATGGTTGTCTCGACATAACGCATTGTCTAATTTTCACAAAATTCTGATCAACATTGCAGAAGGTTTATGTATTTTAACACAACCAAAATGATGTTTGACGAATTATGATAGAATATATAAACGATGGAAAGGTTGCAGTAAAAAAAGAGGCTGAATATTTAGTGAAATTTTGTGAAGGAATGCGATGTTTTTGGTTGATCACACTGAACGTAATAATGACGGAAGCAACAAGAGGAAGAGTTCTGTTTATCATCCAAAGAAACGCCCTAGCTCAACACCGATAGTGACTTGGATGTGGTATGTTGATTTACATCACTACAAAATATATGTTGGTCCGTCACATTGTGCAGTCCTATGGTGCAGTCAAAACGTTGTTTTTGCAAGCATCATCCACGGTAGAACTATAGCTGCACCTGGTAGACTGACCACTATCAAAGCTGGGATCGTTCAACAAAATGGCTTCTCTCAATGAGCGCACTAGCAGACATTGCTACAGGAAAAGCAAAGTGAGCGATTGCAAGTCCACTAGAAAACTCTTCAAACCTGAAGGCGAATTCCGGAGATGCTTTTCTAATTCTATTATGCCTAGTCACCGTCACATATATCGTTGCAAAGTAGGTAAATCTAGGTACTATCATGGATTTCTATATAGTATTCTATATCGGGATCAGACACTACCGATATCTACATACATTAGTAGTCCTGTTTTGAAGACAGTTGATTGTTAAGTATCACGATTATACTTTGTCAAAGTGACTTTCAAATGTGTTGTCGATGGTTTTAGCACAAATTGCAGAACACAAACAGAAAACAAGATCATACTATTTCATTTCATTGTTTCCCAAAAGACGCTGAAAGATTCAGGAAAATATTGACTGAAAAATCTTCGAGAATTTAAAGAGGGAATTTGGAATCACATAATATCAAGAACATCTGTTCGCTCAACAACTTATTAAAATCCGATGAATTTGTTATTCCTTTTGCTCCCAGTTGATTCAATTATACCAACTCCATTCTAGGAAAGTTGTCTGATGTCAAGGAACTCTACTATATCGAAAAGACAGTTAAAAATGGCACATAATTATGTTGAACAACAAAGTTTTGGCTTCAAATGGAACATAGAAAAGTTCAGCTCTTTTAACTCATTCTTTCTTGCACGAATTATCCAATTAAGCACTGGAGCAATACAACTTCATTGACATTTTGGTAGCGCTGCAAATTTTCCGTTGTTTTATTGACGTGATTAATGTAAAGACTCCAACGATAGGACTCCATAAACGAAGTGAGCATTCCGATCCTATAAAATTAATTCAGAATTGTATATTTCATTATCTGGCAACTCTATTTAAAGAGCTACGAATTTTACTAATTTCACTGACACCGTGAAATTTCTTTAATTCTAATTACCGACACTGTATTTATTCAATGTTTCATGCTATCTACTTGCTAAAATAATAAAGTAGCATGTGCATTTATAAATTTTGTATGGTTTTCAATTTACGCGCAATTCACTACTGTGAATGTCAGAAAAACTATCTCCTTCAGACCAAAAATTTCTGGGATTCATGCGTTGCTTGATCGAATTAATGATGGGTAGGATGATATTATGATATGATACCATCATAAGATCGTGAAGACAGTGCAGACAGTGGTAAAAAAGACGAAGGTGCCTATGACGATATCATATCAAGTAGGCCTGTAGATATACAAATACAGTAGAATTCGCATATATCGGCTTCGGCTATATCGGCGGTTCGTCTATATCGGCGGTTTCTTTTTGTCACGGCAGAATTTCCTATCTTTTCCATATAATCGAGGTCGCTTATATCGGCTTCGGCTATATCGGCGATTCGCCTATATCGGCGCATTTTCGCTGTCCCTGACAGAAAAAAATTCGTTTATAACGGCGGATTTCCTGGAAATCCTCAAGCGATGTGTTTTGCCTAGAAGAGTCACTAGAATGACAGTATATGTGGACGCGGAGGGCTGCAGATTCCAGTTAGGACTATCCGATTCTAACTATTCTAGTGGCATGTGAAAATTTAGATCTTCTACAATTCATCTCGATCATGTTTGGGGGTTTGATCAAAATTGTAGAATCTAGCAGCCGAGGAAAGATAAGTAGGCTTGCCACTGTATCTCACTGATAATTCTCACATAATTAGTCTTTCATGCGACGTGATGATTGCATTGTTAACGCCTTCACCTACGATGCTATTGTCCGACCTGACTTAGTGACTGTTGCGTCATCAAAGGAGCACAAGCTACCGTCGAAAACATTGTTGAGTTCGATGCATGTCCTCTCTCTAGACAGAAAGCGGCTCGCCACCCCATCCATCTCTATGGTTTCGCCTGCACGTGACTCTTAGCAGCGTCTTGATTGACTTAGATTGGCTGGCTTCGCCTGAACGTGACTCTTAGCAGCGTCTTGATTTATGCATACTCTTCTTTGTTTTGTGCTTCATATAGCAGGTAAGCATGTAGGCATGAAGAAGCTTCAATCTTCTTGATTCAAAAAGTATACTCAGTTTTTGACAAACATAGTGATATCCGGTTTGCGATACTTACGTTGCAAGCATCAGTTCAGAAAGGCACAACTTTTAGATATCTATTGATTACATAGACACAATTACATGTACATGTACTGTACATGTTGGACAATAAGTCAATATGTACATGTATTTAAATATAGCAACGTAATAATTCATGAGTCAATACACGTATATACATTGTATGATGCATTGCATGATCTCAGAGCTCGTGTAGATTTCACAAAACTTCAAAATTCAGGGAGTTCGCATATATCGGCGGTTCGCGTATATCGGCGGTTTTCGTCTGTCCCTTGAGGCGCCGATATATGCGAATTCTACTGTATCAATATGTCCATCGAATAGTTGCACTTGTTTGACATTAAAATTGTGAGCTATCAATTTGTTTGGCTCTTCTTTATATTTTGCAATGTAATTGACGAAGCTGCTGTAACCATTAGACATCGAAACAGTTATTATTCGGCTGTTGACTGATACCCTTACGGTACTTGTATCTATTCTGACGACCATAATGTCTCGACGCGCGAAATATTCAGCTCTACAAGCTCTACAATCTTTACAAGAACTGGATACGGACGACAGCGATACCGGCGAAGAATTCGTAGGCACACAAGAAGAAAATGAAAACTCAGTAGCGAGTATTAGTGGAATAAATTATGATGTCGATAATTCAGGCAGTAGTGACAGTGACGAAGGAGATTTGATCGATAATATTCCGCCGTTACATCAACGACTTTCTATACATCCAGAAGGCGATTGTGATTCAAATGACATGCATTTTGGAAAAGATGGAACAGTTTGGACTTTACTTTCTCGCAATACATTGAGCCATAATGTTGGACGACGAAATTCACAAAACGTTTTGCGACGGCATAGTGGTCCAACTGCGTATGCAAGTGCCCGAATAAGTGATCCATTATCCGCTTTTTGTTTATTGTTCAATGAGCCGATGCTTCGAAAAATGTGCAAATATACGACAGCAGAAGGTGAGCGATTCATATCAGGTTGGAAAATCGAACCAGCAGAATTATTTACATTTTTAGGACTGTGGATTGGTCTCAGAAATGGGGAAATGTGTTATTTACAGACCATATGAGTAGGGATAGATTCATGGAAATCAAACGCTTTTTGCGCTTTGATGATAAATCGACAAGAAAATCAAGAGTTGAGAGTGATAAATTTTGCCTCATCTCGGATCTTTGGTATGCATTTATTGAAAGATGTCAGTCGGATTTCCATCCCTCTGAGTATTTGACCATTGATGAGCAGCTGTTGCCGTGCAAAGCCAGGTGTAGGTTTATGCAATACTTGGCCAGCAAACCAGACAAATTCGGTCTGAAGTTTTGGTTCATGGTCGATCTCCAGACGAAATATCTTTATAATGGATTTCCCTACTTGGGAAAAGATTTAACACGTACAGACTGTCTATCAGCTGACGTAGTTATGAAGTTGGTAAAGCCGATAGAGGGCAATGGGCACTCTATAACAACTGACAACTTTTTCACTAATCTGTCATTAGCGAAGCAGCTCTTGAAGAAAAACACTTCATTGATTGGTACAGTCAGATCTAATCGCCGGGAACTGCCTCCGCTGGTTCATGAGAAATCTTCATTATATAATACCGACGTACTCAAGGATACACAGTCATCTGCAACCTTGACGGTGTATCAATGCACGAAAAATGAAAAGGTGACAATGCTTAGTACAATGCATAGCTCTGTAACTACTCCAAATATAGACAATGAAAAGTGCAAGCCAGAGACTGTTTTATTGTACAACCACACAAAAGCTTGCATTGACGTTTTGGATCAAATGCTGAGACTGTGAGACTGTGTGATTCCGTGAAGCCGGCGTGTCGCAGATGGCCAGTACACGTTTTTTCTAATATGATCGATATTGCTTTAGTGAACGCGTGGATCCTATACAAAGAGATCACCAAAAAATCAATTAGCAGGCGAGCTTACATTCAGCAAGTTGTAGAGCAACTTTTGGCTTCAGGAAAAGAAAATATAAGTCGAAAACGTGTGATTGAAAATCATAATTCTAGAAATGTGAGACAACGACAACAATGTTCCGGTGAATGCAACAGAAACTGTACTGTTGATTGTTGTCGCTATTGCAGTATCCTAATTTGCGGCCGCTGCAGCATAAAAATGTGCAAAACGTGCTTATAATGTATTTGTAATTTACAATTCGCTACATGTTGATTACAAGTTTTCATTGAATGAACTGCATTTTCTTAAAAGAATAAGCCTAGTAGTTGGTGTTTTCTGTTTTTGCATTTGCAATGCATGCATAGTTCATAGCAAACATATAAGCATAATGAATGAGAAATTAATCATGTACGCTATCGATATCTATGCATGGCAATCATATTATTCATTAAATGCCCAATCAATACAACAATAAACATAAATTAGTATTTCACAATATAAATCTTCATTATAACTAATAAAAATTCAAAGATGGAGCAAAATTGGTACTGTATTTGATATTGCGTCAATTGACGCATTTCAGGCTTTCTCGTAAGATCAAAAGTTCCGGTCTTCTAGTGTTAATGACATCTAAGATCAAGATCGTCCTCAGTAGGCCTATTCATGGTTTGAAACCGATGGACAACAGACTCTGAACACATTTGCACCACTATTTCCTTCCTCGAAGCTTCGTAGTTGCTGTTGCTGTAGCTTTCAGCTCCTAATGTAAATCAGCACCTTAATTTTTTTGAAGTTAAGTTTGATTATTTTCGTCTCTTTTGAAACAGGGTAGACATGATACTGAAAGTTTCACGGTGAATGCAAAGGCTATTTTCAATACTCTTCTTTTATATCAGGATGACAATGTATGGCTCCCATTGAAGTTAGAGTCTAGATGAAGAAGACAATTATTAACTTTGAAGAAGGAAAAAGAAATTATTGGATGGGAGAAGCCGGACGTCAGAGTTTGTCAGTGGCAACACGCAACGATGGTAGGCCTATAAACTGTTGGATCGTACCTGTACCTAAGCAGCTGCTGAGGTTTGGTTCAATGTCAATGTTTTTCACGAAAGAAATACGGCGTGGGATTGTGCGCCAATTGCTTCAAAGCGTGCCACATTTGGTGATTTATTTCATGACGATATGAACCGCTATACACAATAATAGATAGTCGTTTTACATAGCAAGGTAGGCGTATAAGGAGAAGATTACTGATAGAAGTGCATGTGTGCAATGCATGTGTATTTGAATGAGCGTTTTAGGAGCTGTTCTGCTGACAGACCTGTTCTTATTCCATGTAATAATGCCACAAATTTCATTTTGAATAAAATTGCAAGTCAAATTTATATATTGTTCTTTGAATTTGACTTGCATGTAGCTGGAACAATCGAACAAAGCAGTTGATGAATGATGGATGTGTTAAATAAAATTAGAAATACTCAAGAACGATGTTCTTACTAGAAAAATTGTTCTATCTGCAGTTTTATGAATTTCAGTACTTCAATTTTGTCTTATATTATCACAACCAAAATGTGCAGTGGGGTGCAGCAAAAGTGGTCACCTTTTTTGTCCACTCGAAAATTTGATTTCTTTTACTCCTGGTAGAATGTATTTGGTTCTTGTAAGATACATTGTGTGTGCTAAACCACAATAGATCTGTAGCCGATTTTCTGATATGAGGGCGTCGATGATGACCGAAAGTAAATATTATATCCTTATACGCATGTTTCATTTATTTTTTTTTTGCTTCAATGGTCATGCTGAGGACATGTACTCACAATTTGACATCTCTCAGTATTAGCGATGAATTCAGCTAGCTGAAAATCTAGACCTAAGATGCAATGTAAGTAGGCCTAAATAGCCTGCAATAGACAGAATTCTAAATTCAGACTTTGAAACTGTTTCCAGCTATCATATACTGATCCTGTGACATCCAGTTAATGGCTGAAAACAGCATGAATGTATTAACTTGCATACTTTATGGTTATTCTGTTATATTCACACTACAACATCATGAATTGGAGTAGGCCTAGAATAGGCCTACTTGAAATAATTGACTATGATAAAATGAATGTCAAATAGAGGGGACAGAACTGTCTCCACTGGTAACATCCCTTACATAAATTTATGCTGGCATGCATTTATGCCTGATAATGAATTTGTAGTGCATATCCAAATAATTTTATTTATAGGACTTGCGGAAGTTGTCGTACCAGCAGACTATACATGAGGTTCTTTTGAAGGCTATATTTTTTGAAGTTTAAATTTTAAATTTGTAGGTTTATGCATGCTTTAGTTTGGGGTGAGTATGGATATCCATGAATAAGTGCTTTGACAAGGATGTGGGTGGTATCCATTTAGGCCACATCATCTTCGAATTGCTTCCTTCTTATCATGAGGTTTGCCCGAAAATAATTTTGGAATGAAAAGAGTTTAGAGTTATTATTTTATAGAATTTATTTAGGGTTGGTTCAGAAGAAATTTTAGGTTGTTTTATGGTTGGATTTAAGGTTTTGTTCAGGGTTTGTCTTAGTGGCCTATGCCTCATGCATTTTGAGCATGATATTGCTATATAAGACTGAGTCGTGATAGGCCTGACAGACCTACACAGGATTCAACGCATAAAGCTCATCAAAGCTCTCCCGACGAAATTGCTTCTTCCATGAAAGGTCTCTCTCAAAAAAACAGATACGGGAGACACATGCATGTATACATATCAAACATATTCATTCCTTTTGATATCCAACTTGTATCATGCTACCTACATGGAGGCGTCATCACGATAATATGTAAATTAGCAAAATTTTGACTATTTTAAAACTGCTCAAATAATTTTTTGGACCACGGGAACATTGACTGATCATGATAGTGATGCTGAAGGAAATGTTATCATTTTACAGATCGTCCGTGTCATGACAGCCTTGGATAGGTGATGTTTGATAAATTAGCAACTCGATGACCTGCTATTGTCTTCGTGCTGAACCTCAAGAGAATCTTCTTAAGCGAGACATATTAAAAGCAACCTGCCACTGATAAAGGAAAATAACATAATCAAAGACAATGATTTCAATCAACTTTGAAAGATGTAAATGGGTCCACATCACCATTCAGATTCAAGAAATGAAACATGAATTTAGTGATCGAATCATACAATCATGCCGGTGAAAATTGAATTAAAAACTTGAAATTTCAGTCAAGAAAGCACGAATAATATCTCGACTTTATCATGAAGACTTCCACTATAATACAATTCATGAAATTCCCTTGCAAATTAGCTTTATTTCCTAATAGTTAGGATCAGTGGCGTCGTCTCCGTGCCTGCGAGGCCTTCGCCGCATGCCCAAAAATAAATATATGCACTCATAAAACAAAGGTTCAAATAGTTTTCATTTTTTGTTTTTTGAGAGCATCTTCACGTTTACAACTTTACATGCACTCTACAGTTTCAATTCACTACTCTCAAGCACGTTCAGACCACCAGCTCTCAGCTGTTAACTGCAGGATCTTCAAGCAATCACACAATGCGCTGGGGATGTGCTCACAGCAAATCACAGAGATTTGTGTGATAGGTGTAGCGTATGCGCTTAGCTCGATAGGTTAGACTCGGCTTCTGCAGATAGATACGCAGATATAAATATACTGCAGCAATGCAAGAAAAGATCTATTTATAAATTCTTAATTCAGATAGAGAGAGAGAGAGAGAGGCGCAAATTTTCCCTATTCTTGGCTTCGCCAAATTTTGGAGAAGATGATGACGCGATGAATCGTCGTGCCTGCGTTCACCAATGGCTGAATATCGGATCGGAAGGTCAGAAGCCGCTGAAAGGAGATAGCGATGAAGGTTCCCTAATTTGATGTGTGATTCAGTCTGAGATATTCAATGATTGAAGGCATTTGTGATATTATGTTTATAGTGGCGATTTCAATAGTGGTATTTTCTACTCCGGCCAGTCGTTCGAGGGATTCTTCGGAAAAAAATAGCCATCACACACCAAGTTAATGGCGTTGAAATAAAAGCTAAACAATCCTCAAAGGATAGAAGATGAGGAGCGCAAAAGACGTTTTAGCAGCCATAATTTTGTAACATGTAAGTGATTGACAGGCTATAATAAACACAACGGAGTCTTGTGTTGGCGAGAGCTTTCTCGAGAGTGAATATTCTCTGTTGTGATCTCAGCTGCTTGACCAAGGCGATCAAACGTCATTTGAAATGTGCGATCAAGCGT
This sequence comes from Prostheceraeus crozeri, assembly GCA_907163375.1. Lineage (NCBI taxonomy): Eukaryota > Metazoa > Platyhelminthes > Polycladida > Euryleptidae > Prostheceraeus > Prostheceraeus crozeri. The sequence continues at coordinate 178,949 of CAJQUW010012665.1, forward strand.
CGGATGCGTGATGAGGAACCATTTACATCTTTCAAAGTTAAATGAAGTCATTGTCCAGAGTAGGGATATATACTGTAGCGTAGGTAGAGTGTCGACTCAAAAAAGTATCTGTATACAGTGAAGATTTTTATATGAAAAGATTCAGTTTTTGCGGAGATAACGTTCCCGTGGTCCAAGAAAATATTTGAGCACTTTTGAAATAATTCAAAATTTGCCAATTTATATACTACTGAGATGACTCTCCTAAATAAGTAATATGAGACAAGTTGGATATCAAAAGGAATAAATATTTGCTAATAAGCATCCTAACAAAGCTGAAATCAAACTGACTATCAAGGGAATTTTATGAATTGCATTAATAGGGAAGTTTTCATGAAAAAGTCGCGATATTATTCGTGCTTTCTTGGCTGAAATTTCAAGCTTTTAATTCAATTTTCACCGGCATGATTTCATGATTCACTAAATTCATGTTTCACTTCTTGAATCTGAATAGTAATGTGGAATCATTTGCACCTTTCAAAGTCAATTGAAATAATTGTCTTTGATTATGTTCTTTTCCTGTACCAGTGACAGGTTGCTTGTGAAATGATCACGCTTAAGAAGATTCTCCTGAGGTTCATCATGAAAGCGATAGCAGGTCAGTTGCTAATTTAACAAACACTACCTCTCCAAGTCTGTCATGACACGGAAGATCTGCAAAATAATATCATTTCCATCTGCTTTATACTATCATGATCAGTCGATTCCGTTGTAATTTCTTCAAAGCTGCATATAAGTACATCTCACATTTGGAAACAATTCCGACTGTATCTCCCATTCATTCAATAAAATCGAAAGTGTATACACATTGGGGATTTAATAAATGCTGAGTTACCACTCTACCTAATATACTTACTCAATGGTCGACACTCTACCTATATATCCCTACTCTACGATGCCAACCCCGCATCCGATGATCTGCTCGGTCAAGGTAATCAAAGTAAATGAGCTAGGCAAAATAGTATTGAGGTTGGAATAAATTGCAGGATTTTGTTTTTCATTTTTTTTTGATTGGTTGTGGTCTGTTATGTGCAACATCTGTTATTTTGTTAGCTATTGAGAGCGCTATTACTTCAATGTCAAAAGACACCTTAGTTTCGCCAATTTAACTTTACGATTTGACGCAAGGAAAAGAGCTGCAGAAAGGTTTATCAAACAATTGGTCAACTTGTAATTCAATGTTGCTTACACCTTTGACCACAGACATCGAACAACAAGCATTAAGGTTCATGTCTATGCCCTTGACCTTCTATTGACTTATGTTCTTATTGACCTCCTGCTCAAGTACTATTTCCTGTTTTGGCTTGATGTCAGCTGTACGCTATAGTATTGCAACCAGCATTAATGGAGGATTTCAGCACCGTCGACAAGGAAAGATTAAAAAAGAACTGTCGAACATGCTGCAGATCTATGTTGCTCACAAATTATAGTTTAAACATGCTGCTTTAATTTTGATTAGGTAGCTTTGATATTTTGATTTATTGTTTTCATAAGCTGGTCTAAACATTGGATTTTCACGTAAACTGAAAGGCTGCTCAGATCCACAGTATTTTGCATGTAATTGAGTGACACTTTTGATGACACATCGATTGAATGAATGGAAAATAATCTGATATTTGTATTTCACAGTTCATCCTTACGTGAAGCTCGTCATGTGGAAGAACAACATGATTGCGCTCTCTTTGCTTGTTGACGTAAGACTTTATTGCAATTTCCAAATACTTGCCATACGGGTTCAAGGGCTTTAAAACTGAAAAATTGTTGATGTGTAGATACTACATAGGGTGTATGCGACCTGCTCGCGGATTTCCTAGTCACCTAATAAATAAATATGCAGACTGTAATGAATGTTTTGTTTATAAAGAGCATGTTGTCCTACTTTCTTGAGTGACAATAATTACGAATTTTAACTAATTGACCAACCTCCCCCACACAGAGAAAGAAAGAAAGGATAAGACACAGATAGGACAGAGACAGCGGTAAAGGAAGTTGTCATACTAGCGACTGATTGTTCGAAAGTTAGTGTTTTCTAGCACAACTAGTTCTCGCAGTGCTTGCTCTCTCCTTGATCTCGTTGTCTTCCATGTTTCCCATTTGCACGAATAATTACCTGATAGGTGTGGGCGCTTAGGTGGTCACAGTACGGGTGTAGACCGTCCAATCCATTGCTTGGAAGATCGGAATCCAAGTATTGAGCACGGAAAGTGCGAAATGGGCAAGTGACTTCTTCGCATGTGAGTCAAAACAGGGATGACTTTTTTTGTCAATGTTCTTAGATTTTCTCGTGGGTCTGTTCCTTAATTTATTCCAAAAAGGTTCCTCGATTGGAAAGCATCATTCCCCAAAAAGTGATTCCAATCGTATTCTGAAAATGCTCCTTTACGGCATGTGGATTCGCGTGCGATTAGTTGGGCCGATTGTGTAATTCGTTTATTCACATGAAAAGCAGTCTCGTCGTTGAAGTTCATTCGTTGGAAGAAGCTGAAATCGACGAAACAGAAGCCGATTTCGTTCATCATCATCCCCTAGCCTCTGGACGGACGTCAGCTTGCATGATTTCAATCCATATATTTTAGTTTATAGTTTACTGTGGATAAAGATACACCTACTTCTGATGCCATTTTGCGTTGAAATTTTGCTGGATCATCACCAAATAAATGCGTCTGATCGCACTAACATTCTCGTCTGACGTTCGTCTGTCAAGGTGGTCATCGATGGATTTGCAAGGATTAACCGACAGGGTTTCCAAAAAAGTTCTAGTGCAAGAATGATTTTACAGGTGATGTCTTCTATATTTCCTCAGAAACATCTCCTTGCCTTTTGACAATCGAAAGTTGTAGAATTAGCGCAGTTCACGGGAAAAATCATTGCGTTCAGATCTCACTTAACAAACTTTCAAAATGAATAGTGAGAGTTTCGGTCATCTCGATTTCAATGTCACAAATTTCTGTTGTATCAGATTTTATCAGTGATTTTTTTAATATGAATAAAGTGAAAATGTCTCAAAGTAGATGCACATATGCTGATGTATCCAATGCTATGTGGCTGAAGTAACCGGTCAAGAATTCTTAATGTCGAAAATCTGCGGAAAGATAGCGAGCACCCTGTATACAAAATCAGAGGTACAGTCAGGTCAACCCATCAAACCAGCTCACAACGTCTATTCAATTGCGGCATTTTCAATTATATGTAACGTGATTTAGATATCATGGTAGTAGACTTTATGTTTTGTTGGTACACGAACACTTATTCGACACGAACATTTGTTCGACAAATTTTCGAACACTTCTTCGACACGACATTTGTTCGACACGAACACTTCTTCGACACGACATTTGTTCGACACGAACACTTCGTCGACACGACATTTGTTCGACACGGACACTTCTTCGACACGACGTTTGTTCGTTATTAAGCAATTATAGTCTTTTTCTTTTTCAGGTTGTGTATTTTTTGAGAAGTTGCATTTTTTTTATACTTTTTGTCTTAAATTAATTTATTTCCTTTCTAAAAAGATATAATTCTTGCATCGCATAGATTGAACTAGAAGCGTATTTGTAATTTAAGATATTACCCTAAAGACGAAAGATAGCCAGTACCTAAAATTCTATTCATGTTAAATCCATAAACAATTACTTCATTTATAAAATGAGAAACACTTTCAATCAAATTCATAATCATTCTATTAACTACAACATATACACAAAAACACTAAATCAAGTCACTTTAAGGAGATATTCATTGCAATTCCTTGCAAATAGTCCAACATTGGCATTTGATTTTCAGAAAACAATTTGTGAAGACTTTGTATTGCTTTTGCTCTTTCTCGAGAAACTTTGGATTTCTTCGGTGGGGTGGCTCCTCTACCAATATGTTGTTTCATTTCATGCTCTGTTAGGATCTGTTTGTCGACGATAAGTTTGGCAAGTTCGTAAATTCCAAGGTGGCTTCGGCCTGCTAGTATTTTCATTACATTATGATGTCCTTCGATTGCATTATTTGTTGTGTCCTGGTTGCTTTCGATTCCTTCATACACGTTCCATTTTTCTATCGAGAATGTTGGTCTTCTTATTTCATTGTCTCCTGACCCTCTTATGACTTTGCCACGGACATACGTGTTGTCGAAATATTCCAATATTTCTGGAGTGCCCCTTAAAAAGCATGATGCTTCCAAAAATACATCAATCACCTTCTTTGTAGGTAGGAATGCGAGAGCAATTAGCATTCGCACATTTTGCTTGAATTCATTGTCATCATTATATTTCTTTCCAAGTCCAATTTTCTTTAACTTCTTAAGAATGGCTTGTCCAAGATGAAATAAACAAAATTGAACGTTACCTTGTGGGAAATAGAAAAGGAAAGCATTCACTGAGGCCATCTCAAAATCCAGATGAATAGTGATATTCTCTGGTGGGACACCGTCGACTTCTGGAGCGTTCATAATTATCTGCTGCCAGACCTCTTTGTAGTCATTTTCGCATTTTCCTGACATGAGTGCATATACCAAGGGAAACCATTTTCCATATCGTTTTCCCATTATGGTGAGAAGTTGGTAGAACATATAGGGGACGATCTCGTATGTTGCGTCCAACATCCATGAGTCACAGCCCATCAAACGAGCAACATTGTCTTTAGTTGAAAATATGACAAGTCTGTTATTTGCATCTCCATTGTCATACAGACAGAAGTTCTCACCATTTATAAGTTTGATGTCTTCGAACTTTGCATCATTGATATTGACAGGTTCAACTAACTTATGCTTATGTCTTATTCTCCTCGCAGCAACTTTTGCAGTTTCGATTGATGGCAAAACTTCACCGGATTCTGTCTTCTTTTCGCTAAATACTTTCAAGACGATTTGAGATGGCTTCGCAAATTTTTGATCTTTAGTCATATCTTTGATCTCGTTTAATGTAGTTATTTTTACTATATCGGCCATTTCGTGCTCAGGTGTTTGATTTGTTGGATAATTGATCAGTTGATCGTGAGCACTGTTTGTTGTTATTCTGATCTTGCAAATATCTTTTCGACTGCATTTCCAGTATGTTCTGTCACCACGTGTTCTATCAATAACATATGTGTAGTTGTTCAATACAGCCATTGGCTTATTCTTGCTTGATCTTATTATTCTCAATTGCAAATTTTCTTGATCACCCATATCGCTTCTGACCGTCTTCCTATCTGGGACGTAAATGAAGTTGTGACATCTGGCGCACCGGGCACTAGAATCAATTCATACTGTCATGTCAACCGTAAAATATCAAAAATCAAATCCTGGAGGCAAGCGTAGTAATATGCATGGACGTCTAGAAGTCCATGGTAATATGTAGCTATTGAGAGATGAAATTCGATATCTGAGGTCGGCGTTAGCGTTAACAGATTACCATAGTTTCCCAATAGTTTTACATTACAATTTCCGGGCGCTAAACGAGAAAAAAAATCATTACATTTCACACCCACCAATAGATAGTGTACAATAGATATCTAGGAGTCCATGGGACTACTTAGATTCCATCTTAGACATCCATGTACAAGATGTCACAGTCCAAGGTCTGGTCATCTGGATTGGCCACATATAAAGTATACATGTAGAATCATTGATGCAAGATATTTCCGATCAATCAATGCTAGATAAAGCATTATTCATGCAGAACTTGTCGAAGAAGTGTTCGTGTCGAACAAATGTCTTGTCTAAGAAGTGTCCGTGTCGAAGAAGTTTTCTGTCGAACAAATGTCCGAAAACATAGATATCAACTTGTCGAAGAAGTGTCTGTGTCGAAGAAGTGTACCAGATCCGTTTTGTTCATCCAAAATATTGTGACTTAAATGATTAATGAACATCACTTCAGTGTATCCAATGCGTTCTGTTCAGTCAATGCACTTCAGACATCCCGATTCTTCAAACTACGTTGGTGATGGTAAAATCTAGCTCTGAAGCGCCCTCAAGTTCGACGGATATAAGCTACTTCTTATGACAGATATTGCATGAAAATTTTTAAATTATATAGTTTTGATCCTATGGCCTATTGTCAATCAAATCTAAAACAAGCAGTCACAAGTATAAGTATGGAGGCCTAATATATGACTTTTCGTGTGATCTTATAAGGAATTGTAATGTAAGGAAGTATACAGATCAAGCTGAAGAATTATGATGCCAAAAGTGCATTGACTGAGCATAACTTGTTGGACTATGGCGCTGTAATGATGACCATAAGCGATTTAAGTTACTCGATTTTGGATAGCCAAAACCCGGAAATTGGCATGCTACTAGGATGGCTAAATCACGCTACATTACAGTGCGTTGAAGATGCCGCTATTGAGTAGACGTCATGAGCTGATTTAATGAGTTGTCCGAAATTTGCCACTGATTTCTATAGATATGTAGTATCTGTATTTCGATATTTTATCAGATTCATTCAAACGCTTGATGCTATCAAAGGGATGAAACGCGTCTGGCTAGTTGATATGGAAAGCAATATAAATTAGGAAAGCAAGTGAACTGTTCTTAGTTCAGAGTGCTCACCGTCTCATACAGCGTTGCAAGATATTCTGATGCAGAGAATACATTTAAATGTTATGATGTTGTTGCCGCCTGTCATTCAAGTTTATCAGGTACAATACAGCTCTTAGTAAAAAGGGATGTCAGATGAAAAGTGCTACTATGTCTTTCAGTAAATAGAGTGATGATGAATGTCATAGCCGCGATGGTCTCCTACCAATTCATAGTTCATGCATGCTTACTTTATCCGTTTAACGTCCTCTTCTCCATCTCCGTTGGGTTGGACGATTGATCCTCATGGAATGCCTCCAGGTGTTTCGTTCGAGGGCGTCGGCTTCTTTGAGGCCCAATTGCCGACAGTCTGCGGACACAGTTTCCTCCCAGGTCTTCTTCGGGCGGCCTCTTGGTGTTGGTCCGTTGATCTTCATCTTCCATATTCTCTTCACCCAATCACTTTCATCTTTCCTTACCACATGGCCGTACCATCGTAATCTGCACACACGCAAGGCTTCATCAATCGACTGCAGGTTCAGGCGCGCCAGAAGGTCTTCGCTGGCCACTCTATCTTCAAGAGATACTCCACACATCCACCTGATCATCCGTCTGTCTGCTACTTCCATTCTCCTCTTCTCCACTGCTGTCACTGCCCATGTCTCACTGCCATAAGTCATGCAGGCTCTGACGCATGAGTCAAAGATCTTCCCTTTCATCCAATATGGAGTAGCACGGCTGGTCAGGATAGGCGATAGTTCTCGGAATTTCTTCCAGCCCGATTGAATGCGCGCAGTCACAGCTGCCTCCGCTCCACCACCGGAATCCAACATGTCTCCCAAGTAGCAGAAACGAGTAACATTGTCGCACTTGTCATTCTCCAAGCTGATCGCTTTCATGGGGCTTATGTTTCTCTCAACGGGCCTATCACCTGAGCATCTCCCACACACAAAGTTCGACGACGCTCTTGCCAGACTGCCTTTTACGCCACTACAACGTCCGTGAATCCATGATCGGCAACTGGTACACTGTATCGAATTGCAGCCCACACTACCCAAACAAACACTACACGGGTATTTGCAGGTTACTGGAGTCTTTCATGGATGCCTCCATAGATATTAGGTCAGTGTTGAACTTCTTCATTTCTTTGAATTTCACCAACATTAGAAGGATTCCAAACCTGAAATCTATCATTGCATTTACTGGACAGTGCCTCACTAGGGCGAACTAGCTTCAAAAAAGCATCTTAGGAAAATAGAGTATAGTCAGTACTTGAGAGGCCTCTCATACGCATAGCCTTGTCTATCTTATCTTGGAACTTACTGATTCTTCTGTGGCGCCATCATTTCTACTCTCTCATTTGTCAACATTGTTTCCAACACGATCACAACGGGATTCTTTTTTGCATTGTCTTAACCTTTGAACCACTCTATACTTTTACAGTCCGGTAGAATTTCCTTTTGGCTTCTCAACTAATATGTGCTGCTTAACCAAACATCAAACGTACCGCCACCTTCGCGCTGAATGCAAGTTAACTTCTTCATCACGCATCGTAAAAGCATCGTACCTGTCCGATTAGAAGTTACGAGATAAGGTGTTATTTGGTGTTAAAGGTAATTCATTATTAATGTCATTACTTGTCACACGTATTTGTTTTGAGTTTAAGATACTTTTAACACGTCAAAATGCTGTCTGCAGATCTTCGTCATTTACACTCGCATTCGATAGGTTTGCAAGGCTCGTTTAACTGCATTTGTGATTGCTTCACAAGCGATCCCCCAAAGTTGCTCCCGTATGAAGGATTGAAGTTCTGATCTGATTTGATTCTCTGCACATTATATTCACCTATCTTTTCCGAAATATAGTTTAGAAAATATTTATCAATTTATTTCAATTCATGCGAACATTTATATCATTTTGTATGTACGAACGTTGTGCCTTTATCGGTTATCATCTCTCTCGGACAGCCTTTCTGATCATATATGCTCAAAGACACATTGATGAAGCTATTACCCTAGAGAGAAAACGTCACTTTTAGATGTAGTACACTTCTTGATCACATGTGAATAGCGCAGGGCATCATGTATTCCTGACTTTTCCATGGCACCACTTCCGGTCAAGTCTATTCTCTACGACGACAAAAGCTTGTAAGGGCTTCGAAAACCTGTATTCTGGATTCAGTGCCATTTGTAGTTGGGTTAGTTTAGCTTTGTTGATCTTGCATGTCATGCAGTTGTTTTGAAATGTTCTAATCACAGACATTACCTTTATTGTCCATTACTTTTTCAATCCATTCAACGTAACTTTCATCCGATGAGGATGATAAACCTTATCATGCACACTTTCCAAACTTCAAGCAGTAATCGCATGTCGCTTCGGTAAAGTTATGGGGAATTTGAATTCATCGTTTCGCTACTTAGCTTTTTGTAAATGTAACTTTGATCTTGTTGCCGTCTAGAAAAGGCACCAAGTTTCGAGTTTTTGCTTCTTTTGTCGACCTTGCCGATGTTTTACTAAGTTCTCCATATCATCATGAAATGTTTAATTCTGGCACACTTTTATTAATGTCATTTCAGCTTTGATTCACTCATCGACATGAAGATATCGAGTATGAACTCGCTCTTCTTTTCGGCATAAGCATTTTTTATGAATCGTGAAACACATGCGACTGGCTTTAGCAATTTCTTTTGTGTCCGACCAGTAGCATGAATGTAACTTGGAGCCATCATTTATTATATCAACCATGTCTCTTGAGATTAGATTCAATCCCTTTCTTCAAATTTGCTGTCATATCATACTGAATCAGACCATTATCTTCAGAATCTTTTAAAAATATGGGTCCGTGTCACCAAACTCTATCTATCTCTTAGATCACATAGACTCAAGCTTCTGGTTGGTATATCGGCTCGGTTTAGTCCGGTGTTCACATGTCTCCACTCACTTGGATCACTTAATATCTTTATTTCGCCTACTTGATTAGAAATGAAAAGTTTAAAGCACTCAGCTAGCCTTTCAATCCAACATAAGATGTCTATCGAATCTCTCCAAAATGTTATACTGCCTGACATAAAAAATGCTCCACTCAAATATATGAACTTTATTCCACTCACACTCATGAATTATAAGATAGCATTTTATATAAAACATTATATTTGAATAAATGGGAGACAGTACCGAGTATGTCCTCCCCGCACTGAAATGAAGCTTTGAAGTCTCATTGGCATCGAGTCGCAAAGATGATCAGGCCCTCCCTGATCCAGCAATGACCATTGATCGATGAGTCTCTCTGAAAGAGCTGTCAGTGTTGATGGCGGATGATCATATGCATCTCTCACTTTCCGACCAAGTTCATCCCAAGCATGTTCGATCGCAGACAGGTCGGGGGAGCGTGAAGGCCAATGGAGGATGCAAATTCCAGATCTCACTATCGCTGTTGTTACACAATGAGCTCTGTGTGGTCGAGCGTTGTCATCCTGGAATATGAGGTTGAGTTCATTTACCGTTGGGATGACGATTGGGGCATTCCATATGAAAACGAACGGACCGTTTAACCACCCATCTCGGATTTTGCTCAAAATTGGTGTACAAGCAGCTTCTATTCTTATTAGAAGAAATCTCCATTATTTCGGGCCAACTCAATTTCGTTTCTGAGATACATGTATTCAAAGTAGGTATGGTCGTACATTATTGGACGATAGAATTTCCCTAGCAACGCACCTTAGCAACGTATTTAAAAGCATACAGCACCGGATCTACTGATCGGATCTTTACAAAAATTCATATGTAAGTATAATGTGATATCCTGGTTACGTCTATGGCGTTGAAATGAGCTCCGAAGAAAAATATATCATAGATATCGATCGGTGAATTTAGTCAATGACATAGAAAAATTGTGCGAATTTGATGAACTTTGATGATCAATTGCAAAAAAGGCTCATCTCGAAATTCAACGAAACTCGATATGCATGCTTTACATATGCATAGTTTACGTGTGTGAAAAGATCGTTGTGTGTTTTGTAATCCTTGGAACATGAATTTAAATTTTTCAAAAATTTTCGCTAACTACTACTACTAAAGCTTTTTAAGCAATCAAATTTCATTCGATTCATCTAGCATGTCATTACTATTTTATCTTCACTTCCAGTTCTTTTTTAAAGCAAATGGATATTTCCGCATTCATGAAGAGCGTTAACCTAGATTAATGTTAACCTGTAATTAATATTTTAAATCCATAAATATTGAACCTACTGATCTTCATCTACAATGTATTTTGAGAAAAATACCAAATTCAAAAACGACATTTCTTCCGTGCAGTTTTATTGTATAGAGTACATGTTGGCAGCGCGCTATTTTAGCCGCTCTATTTTTTCTACATCGTGTGCTGCTAAGGTATAGGATCGACCGGTAAAAGTAGAAGGTGCTTCCACACGGCAAATAATGTGGGTTTCTGGCACCCAGCAGATGTCATCGATAGAAGGCCATTTGAAGCTGTCCGTTGGTCCATGTGGATGCATAAACTTGACTTGGATGTCCTTTTGTGAGTGGTCTTTGTCAATTACCATTCCGATCCACCATCGATCATCGTAGTGGCACGATATGAAGTCGTGAACTTGTATCATAACAATTGTTGTCTGCGAATCTGATGGTTGACATGGAAAATCAAACGTATGTATTGTCGCTGGAGTACTGTCTTCACTGCAATATCTTAATTCAAGGCTGCTATTGTTCTGTGTACGAAAGTCGTGGAATGATCTGGTGCCTCGGATTGTGCTGGCTTCTTTGAATCTTTGCTGAAGAAATGTCCGCTCTGTTTCCAGTTCTACTTTTGTAACTAATGCAAATTTTATCCCCTTGATGTTAGTTCTGCAATACTCATACATGTCATTTGTATTTAAGATCCTTTTCGCTGTTGTTCTTTTCAAACTTTCATTTGCCACGAGCCGTTTTACAGTTCCGCCAACACCGTCACATGGCTGTTTGCCATGACTTGAGGCAAAAAATGCCCACCTCGCTTTCATTTGGAAATCTAGCTCATGATTACAGAGATTGTAAAAGTTCTTCTAATTTTTGTACTGAGCTGCGCAACCGTCTGAAAAATATGTGATGGAGTCTATTTGCGGATTTTTCTCTTTGATATCGGATGACAACACTGACTGAACTTTATGGACCATAGCTACATCATGGTTAAGGTCATCAGAGAGAATGCAATATGAGTAATGAGTGAGTACCTGATTCAATCGATAATATATCACTGCTGGATGAAGGGTGCACTGAATATTTGTCCAATGAAATCCCTGCACTTCATCCTGAACAATAAAGTTGTAATTTTCGGCGAAATCCAATAAAATGATGCAATCATTGTCACGCATATTTTCCTTCAAATTTTTCAAGTAATTTGATTGCGATTTTGCGATGTAAGAATGAGCAGTCAGCTTTTGCAACTTCTCAACAACCAATCGCATGTAATCTTTGACGGATTCTTTTTGTAGAATAAGATCGGCTCTATCCGTGGTTACCCATTGATAAAACTCTATGGTATCATCTTCATCGTAATCTCCTAAATATTCACTCAATTTTGATACTATGTTTTCGGAAGAATCCGGACACTCAGAGCATCTGTGAACCATACATTCCTTATTCTGAACATCACAGACTATGTACGGTAGCAGCTCATGATACGACACACTGATTGGAGTAAGAAGCAGTTTCACATTTTCATGATGAGTGCAAACACAGACCGAATGTGTTCCTGATGAACCAGGAAGAACACACCATTTTGGCCGCATATAACAAAACTTGGAGAAGCCTACTTTGGTTGAAGGATGCTTTTCAGTGAACGTTGAATATAGCTCTTTCAGATTCAAGAGGAGTAATCGCTTTTGCCTGTGTATATTGCGACCCATACTAACATAATCCTTTTTCCCTGGCATCATGCGAGAAACATCACTATCTTCGAAAAACTCTAGTATAATTCTTTCTGTTTCAGCGGTCAATTTATTCCCTCTTTTCGGGTTTGGAAATGACATGATTCCAGACTGACTACAAATACTTCGTGCTCTTCTGATAAGGTACTTTGAAACTCCAAAATATTCTGCGCTTTTTCGAACAGTCCATTCCTGAGGACAAAGTGTCAAAATTTGGATCTTTTCGCTATGTGATCTACAATTTTCAAGTTTGTGCTTTAATTGTGTCATAAGTTCATCGAAATATTGAGCTTTCTCTCCCTGACTTTCATAATTTGTTTGGACGTCCTCATCTAGATCAGAGGCATCGATCCGTAGTGATTTCGAAACTTTTGCCTTAATTAAATTAGTTGCTGCCTCAATTTTTCGCTTTCCTATGGACACTCTTGCTGACCTTGGTTTACCGTGAGTTTTAATAGGGGACATGCCTAGCACTTCGAAGCAGTCTGACACGCGTTGACGTTCAGTGTCAATATCTTCGGCTTGGAGATTTGCAGCTTGATCATCACTTGAATTCTCAGAGCACCTCTCAAATGTTGTAAGCTTCTTCAAACAATTTGTGCATATCTTCGAACCAGGAATAATAGATAATCCATTTTTAATTGCGTTGAGGTAATTTTCCATTGAAGCAACACGCAACGAACCTGAAAAAGAGAAACCATGAAAGGTGCATTTGTAACTCAATGAGGACATGTATCATTAAAAGACCTCATACAAATGATAGCTTTGCTGATGAAGCGGATGCGGTAGTTTTCAGTGGAAGTGACCGCGACTGCCAGAAGATGGCATCTATTTGACTATATATACGGTATGCCTTCAGATGCTTGGTGGACAAGATTCCCCGCTACTGGGCCTTAGCCGTCGATCGGCTTTGCGCTGATCTACTGTATTGATTCATACCGAGTCGAATTGTTGATGTCTAGGGTAGTATTCGAACCCGGCCGCTGTGTCCTGTGTGGTGCAGCGGTTAGCACGTCAGCCTAGATTGCTGGAGGGCGGGGGTTCGAATCTCTCCCGGAACATCAATTTTTCGGCGCTTGTGTTTCATTATTGTACTTTGTGTTTGACAATGATCATCGATATCCTCGACTCAACAATCGAAGGAGCGAAAATTGCTTCTATTTTCATCAAGTTTCAGTCTTGAAACGAGTTCAACCAGCCTTGAACCATATCATTTTGAGATAAAGCCAGATATATTTTGGCAGTCTGGGTTTTAATGACGATGTACATTTTATAACTCACTTTACTTTCCAAATTGCATGTAGGTCTATGGCCAATTTTATATGCCTACATGACTGTAGCTTATATTTCGAAAATATATGTACAAAGAATGGCAGTGCATTCAAAGAACCAAATATCCATTCCGTGTCACAACTTATTTTCGAATAAATTCCAAAGAAAGTCACACCCCGTGACATTTCAATGTTTCTTCTATTTTTTAATTGATGTTTTATGGGAAACAGATTGTCTTGTTTCAAGAGATAATGATGATTTGGCGATCTACATCGCTTATTTATTTTTGCAGATAAGTTTATAGATACATTATTTCAGCAAAATTTCACTTTATCTAAATTGATATATAAATTTGCAGCCTATACGTCGGATAGTCAGTCAATAATTTCCCTCTTTTCATAGCTAAAACCACATTAGCCTCATCCTTGATGTGTGGAAGCCAAAATGCTTTTATTATATACCATTAAAATATATATAGCCTAATATAATTGTACCATAAAACCCTTTCTGATTATCTGATGCAGTTATAAAAAAAGGCCATCATTGAAAACAGAAACGATCAAAAATATATCGCTTCCGCTGCACTGCATGGTAGCAAAAAATGGTAGATAATTCGAAAAATGTAGTGCTTACATTTCATGCGAGTACACGTTAGAAAACTGGAGATTATGATTTGATATAGTCCTATCAAGCCATTCATACAGGGCACCAATACAAAGTGTACTATTAATGACAATAATATAGGCGATGAGTCATTACTTTTCAAAGAATTGACTTACCTCTGCATGATTTCTTGTGCACCTTCATAGGATCACAACACTTCCTTTGATGTATCGTGTACTTCTCGATGATAAGCTTTTCATGATGAAGACACAATGTTTGAATCGAAATTGTGGACGATATTCCTGTTCGCAGGCGAATTAGCAGTTGTTCTTCTGATTCTAGGTCCTCAAAATTATGAAAGCCAATGTCTTTTGTATACGTCAACTTGTTACATGGTTCGCTGAGAATTTCGCCTATAGAGCATGGATCCATATCTGTATAAAAAGAATTGGTGAATCTAGCTTGAACACTGATGGATAAGTTGTTGTAGAATCAGCAGAAAAGAGGATTGATGACACATTCGGTTTACAAAAGGGACGCTAACTTGAAACTTTGGCGGAACCAACCAGAGTTGAATGCATGAACATTGTGAAGTCATTGTCTTTCTGATTCGCTCATCAATTTCCCGATCGGTTGATAGCAGCGATATTGCGCAACCACAAACATCTTCTGCAGACCAGAAGCATTGATGTCTAAATCTTTTACTGACTTCTGTGACTGTGATCCCAGAATCGTCAAGCAACATTGCGCAACCACACTCACCGTTAACTGACCAACATGATTGCGCAATATCATCCCTGCCCCGCATGCAGTGACTCATGCGACGGGGATTCCCAATTTTTTCAAGTTTCAACTATTGACAGATTTATTGCATCATTCGACAGAGGAACCGATGCTGCATTTCATGATTATTACAAAATTCATGAAAAACATGTTTTTCGCAACGATACTTAATTCAGGCCTACGCTACATCACTTTTAACTTCCTGATTAGAAGATTGAAAAAAATACTACAAACAATAGCATTATTTCTAGTGTCATTATAAAGCTTGTTCACAACGCTATAAAAAGAATTAATTAATAAATTGAAATTGATAAGTATATATTATGTTATTTATTAATTATACAATGTGCACTGTCTTAATTTAACATACTTATGCATATAAATCCTGGACGAAGTCCGGCGGCCTTACTAGTTATATAATATGTTGACACGGGCTCTAACAGATATAAAGAGGCTCAAAGTTTGCTCAATAAAGAATTGAAGGTGTTTAATCGTTATAGCAGAAAAACATGAAGATGCAGTCATTTGACAGTAAAATGAGTCCTGAATCTGCTGTCCGAAAAGTCTCAAAAAGAATCAATAATTGATTTATAAGTAGTATTTAACGAAAATTTTTGAAAAATTTAAATTCATGTTCCAAGGATTGCAAAACACACAACGATCTTTTCACACACGTAAACTATGCATATGTAAAGCATACATATCGAGTTTCGTTGAATTTCGAGATGAGCCTTTTTTGCAATTGATCATCAAAGTTCATCAAATTCGCACAATTTTTCTATGTCATTGACTAAATTCACCGATCGATATCTATGATATATTTTTCTTCGGAGCTCATTTCAACGCCATAGACGTAACCAGGATATCACATTATACTTACATATGAATTTTTGTAAAGATCCGATCAGTAGATCCGGTGCTGTATGCTTTTAAATACGTTGCTAAGGTGCGTTGCTAGGGAAATTCTATCGTCCAATAATGTACGACCATACCTACTTTGAATACATGTATCTCAGAAACGAAATTGAGTTGGCCCGAAATAATGGAGATTTCTTCTAATAAGAATAGAAGCTGCTTGTACACCAATTTTGAGCAAAATCCGAGATGGGTGGTTAAACGGTCCGTTCGTTTTCATATGGAATGCCCCGATTGGAGATATGATATTCGATAAATATCGCTCTCCGATCAAGTTCCCATTCACAATGACTGCGACAGTTCGACCTCCGTACCAGATACCGGCCCAGATCACTCTACCACCACCATAGTGGTCATGCTTAGATATGCAGCAGGGTGAATACCTGTCACCAACCATTCGATGCACTCTAATGCGACCATCGTGAAAATCCGAAGTGTAACGAGATTCATCCGTCCACATCACTTGACGCCATTCCTCTGTGCTCCACGACAGATGCTGCTCACACCATTCCACACTCTTTCGCTTGTGTTCGAGACCTGCGGAGAAAAAAATTGGCAGTGAAACAATGTCATTGTGTGAAATTCTCGCATTACTTACTCAGAGGAATTCTTACAGCAGGTCAGTATGACCTCAGGCCCGCTTCTGCTAGACGGCGATATGCTGTTCGTATACTGCATGCAATTCCTGCTGCAGCTTTCCAGCTGATGGCCAGTTGAGGAACACTCTTAAAGCGATTGCGCTTTGCTGAGATAACCAGCTTCCTATCGGTAGCATTGTTTGTCAATCTCGGTCTCCCTGATCCTTTCCTTCTTTTAACATTTCCATCATTGTTCCATCGACTCCACCACCTGCTCACAGTGGAGTGTGACACACCCAACTTCCGTCCAACAAACCTACAACTCTTTCCACATCGTAGCATTCCAACAGCCATTCCTTTTACAAACTCTGATTGCAAAATTTGTGCTTCAAAATTTAGTCGGAAAGAATTGCTTGATAGTGATAAAAGGTCGAATTTGAACTGCATCAACTATGCCAAAGATATCGACAATGGACAGCTGCTTTATATTAGCATGACAAATTTGATGCATAGACATCCTGGTCAGTGCAGTATGAAATAAAAGTTGTCCACTTCCATTGAGATTTTCTATATCAAGTGGATCGTTTTTAATGTCATAGAGTATATATACTGAATTCAAATCGACTTATACTTTTCCTTCCAGTCAGTAATAATATTTGCTGTAGTTCTTCGTCCATGATGAAACACTAGCCCATGACTTTTGGAATAGCACGCTAGCTCTTATTATGAACGGATCAAAATGCCACAGCTGATCATAGACTTGCACGACGGTGTTAACAATTGTTTGTTTATTACTTTAATCCGAGTCATCGTTGACAACAATTGTATTTGAATTTATAACTCAGCCTTTTCAGCGTCCCACGAAAATCCTAGCGATTTAATAGTTGGGGAAGATTACCCCAAGATGTCGCCTACTTCGGTCAATTCATCACTTTAATAGATTCAACGGTTTCTTTGCAATTACTCTTCCATTTCTTGATGTCTATCTGTACATTATTGAATATCTCAGTCAGTTGATCTCTGCTATCGACGAAATAATCGATATAGTTGATCTTGCGATCAGCTCAGCTGTATCTTTTTGTCTGCTTTGGAATTTTAGTGCATCATTTTGAATCGCATATAAAGCTATATAGGGATCGTGTGGCCGGAAGTCGTTCTTTTCTATTCATATGCTTCATAATTCCAAAAGAAACGGCAAAACTTTCGTCCGCTGGGTTTCAGAGATATTTGTAAGTGCATTTCTGAGATATCACCTGTTACAACGTACCTGTACTGTCTGAACCTCATTTAAACGGTAACTTATTTTGCAGTTTAGGCTCTGTCATTATCTCATCATTCAAACACGTGTTATTTTCTTTGGCAACAATCAACAAACGTCTACATCTAGTCATTACCCGATCATCTTTAATGACTGGAAAATATGGAATGCAATAGTATTATCTCTCTTTAACTTCGTTCTTTGATACTTCACTGATGAGCTTTTATCAAGGTTAGATGTAGGCATGTCATTCCATTTATCATCACGCTTCCATAAAATAGAGCTTGATATCTGTCGTCAATTTTCCTGTGTTGCCTTGCGTTTTACTTCTCGCTCTAGAATATTCGCTGCTTTTCGTTCTTCATCGTTGCGAATTTGAACTCTTGTTAAATCATCCTTGATGCCACTGACATTTGCTCAATCATCCTAATTGAAACATCTGCTTGGCAGTGATGCATGTGTTCAAATAGGTAAACTTAGCAACTTGACCATTATAAGGCTAGGGAATTTTTCTCAGGCATTGATGATGGAAGGCTAAATCAACTTCAATCAACATTACAAGTGTTTTTCTGTTAAATGATTTTGAAAGATGTATTATCTTTAAATACAACCATTCGTTCTGAGTTTTTCTTCAATTGAAACGTTTCGATTCTTTTAATATGTCTGATGCTGTTAACATGGCATCTCTTCTTTTTATTCTACCACTAGGAATTTCAACTGTAAATTGCACTGTGAGATGGAAACATTGTCTCTAATTGTGTAAAGTGAATTAAATTGTTTTGTATCATCGGCAAATTCAATCAAATTTCATTCATTTGCGTGTCACTTGTGATGCCTCTTGAAATATATGAACCTTCTTCTTTTCACTTTCAATACGCACTAGTGGTGTTGAAAGTTTGCTCTGACTTTCACAGAGTAATATTTTGTCATACTTGCAGTCCGGTGCAAAATACTCATACGTTAATGAAGAAGTCACAATACATCACTGGCTTTTGTGACCTAGCAGTCAACCTCTCGATGGTCTGGGATTAGCCGCAACTAGCAACTCGGGGATTAGCCGCAACTAGCAACTCGACATTGTCACATGTGTATCGTGTGCAACTTCCTGACTTAGGGTTTACTTAACGCTTACCAAAGTGTAGCTTCTAAGCACAGACACACCTGTGAATCCACTGAAGCTTATATCCGTGCATAATTTGTGGGCATAATGCAACATGCGACATGCCATTGCTGGCTTAGTATACATTGCAGTCTTGATTTTGCAGTTATTGGTGGTGTGTAGCCGAAGGAAAATGGGATAGACTACATTCGTGCATTGGGCACACAAGTAAAATTTCAAAATTATGTGCATGCAGCATATGCGTTATAGAAAATGCATACTTCATTGCAACAGACTGTACCGGCTAGAGCTAGTAGCAGCTCGCACTATTCGCAAGTACTGGTTCGGGGAGTCTCAGAAAGTATTAGCAGTTTCAAATTCTAGCTATTTGAAGCCATTGAGGACAGCTTTCTTACTGGATTTGGTGGGCTTGTCCGTCTCCAAATCATCACTAGATGGCCGCTGTTCAGTTAACGTTTCTTTTTTGTGCCATTGATATTATTGAAACTGTTTTCAAAATTGTGCCGATTTGTACGCGTATTTTTTCAATTTTTCCCAGGTTTAGCCTGGCGAAGCTCGTGTCATATCTTTTTCAAGAAATTATTTAGCATGTAGCCTTCCACGTGACACCATTATAGAAGCTAAATTTCAGTGTCCAGTCAAATGAGAATTGAAATCCAGCGTGTTTAAAGTAAATTGCCGCAAACAGTTGACAGAAATTGTTCCTTGTTGCGCGAACTTCACATGCTTGCAGATTCCAAAATCATGACAACTTTATGGATGCTTTATTAACAATCTAAATTTGAAAGAATTTATTATTTCTTCACACATTTAAGTATTGCGCCGGTCCGAGGCTTCGCGGACATGTTTTATAGACAATAATAGAGTACGCAAAGATTTGCTGGACGATGATGATGCGGACTAGATTGCATCAAAATAAATTATTTAGTTATATTTCTTTGTTCTGGTTAATACGGCAACTTCGTCAAGAATTATTTGATATTCCTTTCGGATTAAAGTCTCATGTCGAGGAACAAAGCAAACAAGGGTCCCCATTCAACTATCGAAATTGATAAAATCTTCATCTATAATTGAATCGATGTGATCAGGGATGTTATTCTTCCAGCATTTGACGATTTCTGGCTGCGCCCTCTTATCTTAAGTGGTGAAGAAAGAAGGCTGAGGGGAACAAAAAGATCTTCGTTTGTTTTAATCTACCAAACACAATAACTATTACCATTTCATTTACACCGAAAAACTTCCATCAACGCTTTAGATGATGCTGGTACCTCCTTAGCAGTGGTGATATCCGCTGCGGGAAAACATGGAAGAAATTAAGGGGCTGCGGGATTTTTAAATGAATTTATCTCCCTCTTGGCATCTTCCTAAACTAATAAAAGCGTTTTTGTCAAACAAACTCATCCAAGAAATAAAGAAATCAACGGAATGTCTCGGTATGTTGCCAAATAGGCTCTCAGAATGAGAGATAAAAGGCGTTCTATTCAATACCTCGTCTATCCGCTTAATCTCTCATAATTTCTATGTTCTTCAATGCTGTCTTGTGCCCATTGTTTGCGCGCTTCTGCCCCGAAGGAAAACGAACCAATAACCGATGAGGGCAGTGACTCACCTACGAGAAGGCGTTTGAACGTGAAACTGACCTGATTTTCTTGCCTGAGATCGCTGCGGTGACGTGGATCGAACAGTTGGTTGACACACTCGAAATTTGCTGCACGGTGCACTAGCCTCTAGTCTAGACCCGCCACTCGCTGAGACTGTCAAGGCTCTTCTCTACTTCGTGACTTTGAGCCACTCCTCCCCTGCGATCAAGCACCTCCCCTTTTTTGCGTCCACTATAGACAGACTCCGCCGACGTTTGTTTTGAGCGCATTTCGTCGTACTTTATCGATTGTATGATAGTAAATCAATGTTGCGCACCCCTATCAAAGAAAATATGTTTCATCTCAATTGTTCAAACATAATATTGTGTAGCCTTGTGGTTTAACCGATTCAAATTTATCATGCACCAAATTGTTATTACATGAAAATTAGACGTAGGTCAAGTATTAAAGCAAAAAATACGTGGAATGTTGTGTTTCTTTTGGACGTCAGCACCTGCAGTACTGTACACGCTTCTCAATTTTTTTGTTCTTTATCATAGGCTACAAGTATCAGCCTTTTTTTCAATCTGACTGCAAGTCTTTGACAGCCTGGAAATCGGTTGTCTTGACCTCTGCGCATCTGTAGGTACTCTTTTGATTTTTGAAGCAATATACACTTCGATCAGGCCAATAAATGACTTCGATTTCTCTTTTGTAATTCCATGTATTGATAGCGCGGCAGTTAGGTGTTACAACCAGTTTGATAGACATGTTTGACGAATGGAAGTTTTGATCTACAGGAACGATGTTATAAGATTGTCATTTACAAATAGACATAAACTTACACTGCAAAGGACTCGTAAAGGGCAGTAGGCCTTCAAGCAACAGCGTAATAGGGACTGACGGATGCACAAATACCGCATTTAGGTATCTGTGTAGGAACTGCAAGGGGAAATATTTTGGAATGCCGTATCTTCGTAAAAAACGTAGAAATAGCCTTTTTTTAATAGCTGCGGGAAATTTTTTCGGTCTGCGCGAAAAATTTGATTTTGAGCGATATCACCACCGCTCCTTAGGTTCTGTGGATGCCCTATACGGTTCTGTAGGCACCCCTGGCATCTTTCGGCATCCCCTTCGGCACGGTTGTAAAAACCCACGTCGATTTAGATATTCCAAAAAGCCCATGCATTTTTTTAATAGTTTACTAAGTTCTCCAAAATATTATTGTATATTTTTAGCTATGGCATTTATTAATTGATGTGATTTTGAGGACAACTTATCCTGAGTGCTAAGATTGGGTTTCTTTGTTTTGTTTTTGTTTTTTATGTCTGACTGAATTGTTGTCTCTTGAATCGACCTGAACATTCAAACATGACATTCATTAGTGACCTACTTGGTTCTATTTTCTCTGTAACACAAATCGGGATGCAACGAACATTTTTTTGATTTTTTCTACAGTTGCAGGTAAATCATGAAATACATGATATAGAAGTTAAACTCATTTTCATATTTTTTGGCATTTCTTCGAAATTGATGTCTAAGTGATGTGATTCTTCGAGATATTTTCTTCAGTAGCGGGATTGATGCTCCCTGCTGTTTTGCCTGTCAGTGTTAACTTGTAGAATGAAAGTTAGTAGTTAAAGCGTCTTACAGAAATTACAGACAGTACTGCAGAGAAGTAATTGTGAAAAATAATTCATTTGGGTACAATAGATTTCTACAACTGACATGAGTGCATCCTTTGCTTCAAGGCGTACCTCCTCAGTTTCGCTTCCTTCCATGAACGCCTCCGTAATTTCGATAAGTGTCCTCTTAGATAATGCTGGCGCCTCCTTAGCTTCCATAGTTGCCCCCTAAGATTCTACAAGCACCTACGCCTTGTCTGAATGAACGTTCATCGACCAATCGCAGTTTTGCTTCTGTTATTTAACTTAAGTTTCTTTCATCTTACTATAATTTGATTTTGAAAGTAGAGCAATAACGAATGATAAAATATTTGAGAGCATGAAAATGTTCACAGTTGGGCGGATATGTCTTAATATTATTTTTCCAAGTGTTTTTCTTCAGAAATGCGTCCGAGTAATGTATCGAAAGGTATTTCTGCAATTTTACCTTGTATCTGCAAGCAGTATGAAGCAAGCTTCCTCTTCTCAATGACACTAATTTCACTACAGATATTTTATAAGCCGTATAGCATGTGTCTACCAACCATAATCGCAAACGTATCCGAAAACGGAGAACTTATTGGTCAATAGTCTTACACCATGTTCCATTTATAGTAATAAATCTCTGTGTAATATGCAGTCTGTTTCAAGAATGGTTGCGCAAAACACTTGGAACATGTAAGAATAGCATTTTGGACCGATTTTGCCAGTATTTATAGAGATTTCAGACCAATAGATTTAGATGTGCTCTTATAACAGAAATTGTTTTCCTCCTCGAAGCGGTTGGTTTTATGTCGATTTTGTGAGTCATAAGCAACATAAATTAAAGCAGCAGCAGTGTTCGTCAATCTTTTCCTTTCTGAATATATTTGCACCAATGACGAAAAGAGAAATTAATAGTAATTTTATATGTTTTGTTAAATATATTACAGTGTATCTGCGAAATTGCTGCTACAATTCGTTGCTTCAATTCATCAACTTTTAGGCATCCTTTGGCAGTAATAAACATTGGCTTGGAGGTCACCCAAGTTACTTCGGATAGTCATAAGCCACAGGGATTTAGACCTGCTGATCGTGCAGGCACCGACGGAGGAAATTGGCAGCTAATGACTCTTTGTTAGGCAAATTGAACTTATAAAAATTGCTTCAGTGGATTCGCAATATATGGTGGTGCCCCATCCTGCATGAATATGCAAGATCGAACTTTCCTGGTACGTCGTAATTCGTGAAGAAGATGCTCTTTCTCGTCTCTGCGTGTGCTTCTTGGGAAGATTTTAGGTTTGGGTACGCATTCATTTACTGCAGAACTGCTTCTACCGAAATAGTATCTGTAGAAGAGACTGTGTGAAGCAACATCTCCTCTGACGGAGAGCGGCTGCAACTCGTTGGCAAGTTCTTCATCCATAATGTTCTTTGCTAGTCGCTCGTTATAATTGAAGTGTTGTGTTTTCTGGATACATTACCAGTTTGCTCACATTTCGATTCGTGCATTACAAAATCGATGGCATGAAAACGAATCGGGACAATTCATTCCCGACAGAAGTAAATGAAGATCTTTTACAAAATCTGATACAAAATCATCCATCAATGATGCCAATATCTTCCAACTGCAATTTACTTCTGCATCCCGTATAACGCTGTATAATGATACTATTTTCGTTTTATCTTCTATTCTAGGTATGCGGATCAATATCTCTTCGCTGGATATGTTAAGGACATCTGAAAATTTCTCGAACAACTTTGATGTTGAATACAACAACTTGCGTAAGTATGTTGCACCATCCTGGTCTTTCTTTTCAAATTTCACGACAGTTTTCAAGATCCTATCTTGGATGAGAATGACATTATCAGAGCTCCCATTGCACAACTTCACCTGTTAATCTTTTGTTAGCCTGGAAATCGCACGACATTAATCAGTAAATTTGAAGATAATTCTCCTCCTGAAACAGGTCATGGTTAAAAGTTACGAAATAGACGATTCGATTGCGTCAGAACGTCTTGTGATCATTTCAGGTTGAATGACCAATAAGTTAAGTTTCTTCTTAACCTTATATGAAGAGGGACGAGTTAAAGAGTCAGACTCTATTGAAGCGGAGACTTTATCCACCAGGAACAAGATTTTGATATGCGCAAAGTTCTGAGTTTGTTGATAAAGATCATTCTAGCTGTCGCTTCACGTTTGTGTTGAAAACGTTAACGAAAAACTTGCGTTCAACGATCTTATGAGATGTTTTATAGGGCTGTGCCAACACTCGACGGCCTCAAGAATGGCAAGAGCCCGACTGGCAGGGCCGTAATATTTTCCTCTGATTCTTAGCGTGTCCACTGATAGCTGTTTGACTCAGAAAGAACTCCAGTTCTTAACCTCCTCCTCCACTTCCCTTAGCCGAAATCTACAACGGGGAGATGATTAGGCCATCCCCTCGCAATTTTTACTGTGATCCTAGCTACAGGTGATCCTAGTGGATCGGCCTGCACTATTGGCTCACTGAAAGGTCAAATTTAGACCCGATTTCGAAAAGCTCTATTTTCGAGGGTCTAGATTTTGTCACTTTTTACAAACATTTTATATTGCAGCTTCCAGCGGAGCGTGTCAATTTTCAATATGATCACAGTATTTTATAAATATGAGTCTGAATAATATCACGATTACCAATTATATCACAGACATCGAACATATTATTGGAATGTCAACTGTTATCTAAATACTACTTATTGAAAAGCTTAGTAGAGACATATGAGTAGTCAGTTTTGTGTATTTTCCTTTTTATTTGAATTCTTTGGATACCTGCAAGTCATCCATCCTCTTTATGATCCTAATTGAAGTGGTAATGTATTTGAACTACAGAACACCATTTCAAAGGTACATTGGAAAGGTTATTCTTTGGGGGAAAAATCTTCCATTTTTCATGCGCAGATTCCTTGTAAAATTAATCTTGTCAATCTCTTTGTGTACTCACAAGTAACTTCTTAGTGCATTGAGGCAATTTAACATTGTTAAGGAGCTTTATAACCAAATTTCACCCAAATATCTAAAATTTCAAGGGTCTCTCGAAATCGGAACTTTGAAATTCGCCAAAAATGGAGATATGAAGCATCTGAATTCCATCATTAGAAAGTTCATACGTCAGATCTGTTGTTTTAGAAGTTGAGGAGGATGGATGTCTTTCTACATGTTCACTTTATCCTTTGCCAACACGCCCTCTGACTTGAACAATGCGAACACTAGTTAACTTCCTTGTCTGCCGCGTTTTGTCATGTCCCGACTCATCAGAACCGGTAGGAATGGCCCAAACTAGGTTATAATATTCAGAATGACCGAACCACAGACTTTGATGATTGTAAACAACCCATCCGATATCTATGGACTGAACAAGCGTTGTACGGCTGATCATCAAAAACTGAAAAGTTTAGAAAGAATGTCTAGACTAGAATAAAGTAAACGCGGAATTATTTGTCACCCGCAGACTCAGTGTTTTGATGGGTGCTTGTAGACGGAACTTCTCCCGGAATGTCGTATTTGAATTGTTCAACTCCGGACAACACACAGGACGACTGACGAGATGGTTGGTTGAGCTAGTGATGTGAAAACATTGAAGTTGACTTTGTTTCATCATTTGTCAGATAATTCAGTTTAAGAGAAAGAAAATAATTCCTCTTCGACCAAAAATGGATTTATGCACGTGCATAATAAAATAGATAGATAATTATGTAAACAGTTTGCTCAGCTACACTTAGATCTACTATGTCCAAATTAGAGCATGCTTTAAACTACTGTTTTCGTGTTAGTAGTGAATTATCATTTTGCCGATTTATCTGTTAAAGAAGCATATTATAGTGAAGCCAAATTAATTTTATTCCGCATAATCGTACCGTATAAACAATGTCATTGAGTTAACACACAATGCTGTGCATTACCTATACTTCAAGTATAGACTTGAAAATGGATTGCATGATGGAATGATTTGCATGCTGGTCTATTGGCTCTAGATATGAATGCGTGAGCGAGAATCTACAGTAGGATAACTTATTTACTTGTCTAAATCCACTGCGTCTATCAACAAAGCAGATTATGTTTTTAAGTCACTTTTGATTGCACGGTATAAAAATAGTGATAAGAGACATGGGTTTTTTTAAAATAAACTTCTGTTTAAAAGTTTAACACTATCCCTGGAAACCTAGCTATTATTCATCAGTTTGCAATTTGCATAAGTAAATCTCATTTCAATGCTTGAAACAATTTAATTCAGCCTCTTTATTCTCAGAGGTCAGTGCACAATAGCAACGCAGGAAGAACTTTTATCAACCGAGTGCCCTATGCTGACTTTATATCGTGACATTTTCTTCTGTGATCACCTCCACTGACTTACCAACTTGATTATTTTCACTTCTTCAATGTGTGCTGTGAGGCCAACACAGGAGTGAATATCTAAGAATGCAGATGAACGTGGACTGCATTTCCGATGTTCTGCGGAGAAGGCTGTGGTGTATGGCCACTTTCTGAAAAGAGGATGACTTGACAAAGAGATCCTGTTGGAGGTAGAATGCAGGAGGCCTTGAGGAAGACCAAGGAAAACATGGTTGCAAGTCGTCTCCGATGATCTTCACGCTCTGAACCTGAATCGCCTACGATAGATGGAAGTGAAGGCGCGCCATCAGAAAACAACAGCCGTCAGACCGCCGCCGATGTGGAAAAGGAAGAAAATCGGGGAAGCAACTGTGTAGGTAATTGAAATGATGTCTTAGATTGTGCTTGCATCATTTAATGATCTGACTGCTTCAACTGATCCGTTGATTGAGAAGTTCTGTCTTCATTTTCTGAACAGAACTAATGAATCGCAGAAACCTCAATTGACAAATTTTGAGCGTGAGAATGTCTTACTTTCTTCTGTTATTGAGAGATTGAGCATTGAAGATTGGCATTGGATGTCATCTGGCTTTGAGACAACTTGTTGTTCAATTTGTGTAGAAAGTCCCTCGACAAAATGCAAGGGTAGCTGGAATGATTAAATTCAATGATGAACGTCACGTATCAACCTATCACACTGTTACATATTTAAGTCTGACGTAATGATTGTTGTGTTAAAGATTTCATGAATTGTTCCAAGTGAATCCACCCATTGTCGATCATCGAAGCGTTGCAAGTCATGCATGACCAAACCTACGTATGAAAGGCATATCTAGTGAAGATGCTTGCCTTTGAGAAGTAATAGGGCGTTGCCTGCATTGATTGTTCTAATAATTCTGCGTGTCGTATGAACGTGATTCAGGTTATTATGTGTTAATGACTCATTGATCCACTCTTGCATACCGGTCGATACCGGTGCAGTGTACAAACATTAGATGCTTAATTACTGATGATGTACATTGATTTGATGATGTTCGTGTGTCCAAATAGGATTGAATTATTCAACTTTAGCTTGACTTCTAGCGAACGCTAAAGCGTGTTGATTCATGGCATTTGAAAGTCTAGGATTGCTGCATTTTTAGAGGACTGTCTAGACACTCATTTAAGTATTTTGTAAACAGATTACATTGTCCTGATATTTTGAGCAAATAAACTGCACGGAATGGTTATCGGACTATTCATTTCATGTCTGGAGTTCTTTAGAAAAGGGAATTTTGGAGGCAGAATGAAGTGTAGTTGTTCCACCCTCCGGAAGGAAGCAAAAATTGTTGTGCCATGAAGAAAAATGGTTTGTGTACTGTAGGGAGCAAATACATGGTGTTGTTCATAAAAGACATGAGCACCTAATTTATGCGTTTTTATTCACAAAAGTTCATTGACAGCCGGAGACGCTGCATTTCGCTCCACAACGCCTCGGAATGGACCAAACTAGCTTAAGATATCTAGATTGGATGAACAGGCTGAAGGACTGCACAACAGGATACTCTGTGTTTGTCTATCATGCCTTTGCCGTGCGGCTTCAGAGATTGTACAGTGAACAGCGAAACATCGAACAAAACTTTCAATGGCTTTTCAGCATGAAATTCATTTCAATATGAATAGTCGATTTAAATATTCAATCAAAATTGCGCATAAAATATCGAAGAGATGAAGTCTGATTTGTGGCCTCACTCTGCCGACTAATTTCCACAAAGTCAAGAACTCAATGGACAAGGAGCCAAAAACCAAGTTAACATATCCCAATATCTCAATGATTCAGATTGTTCCTGGAAGAACCACGACAAGGGTCCTTTTGGGAATTGAACTTGCAACGCGGCCCAAATGTCTCCAGTGACATACGTGGCTGTGCCAAGAATGGGACGCATTGGAGAATCCATCCATTCAACTTGAATTCCTTTACTAATCGGCTGGACGCAGTTGCTATTGAAGTTGTAACGTCATTATTCTCCCGTACTGCGGGCTTGGACAGTGCTGACATTGTCAGGCTTTAATCTGGAGTGTCGTGATCTTGTAGGCCGACATAGAGAACTCTAGGACGGTAAACGAGAAGTGAGTGAGTGAGTAGTCCCCCCTTTCTTGCCCTTCCTGCCGACTTCCAATTGCACTTTCGGCAGGGTGACACCAGGTCGGGGTGTGGGGAGGTTTTAGCAGGTGTCACCCTGTTAAAACATGTCAAAACCTAAATTTGACATAATTATATGATATTATTACCGCACAACTTATAAAGTTAAGTTACAAAAATGTATTTTTGTTATAAAGAGATCATCCATTGATTCATGCCAAATCTGTATTCAAATTACAGTGACAAAAATGTACGAAACTCTCAAAATTTGACTAAAACCTATGAAACAAACGCATCACCTTGAAGGAATGACAGCTGACTGCTTAGCTTCAATTAAATTGAGTGGACTGATCGCCTCAAGACCTATTGCATAGGAGTGTAGCAGGTATTTGACCATATAAACGACACATAGTAGCCTATAGGCCTACAATACATAGATACAGGAATAAAAGCAATTTCATAACAGAACACTATCCAGATCACCCAAATCATTGGTTTTTCACATTAAATATTATTGTAAATGCGAAATATGCTGTAAAAATTGCCCATTCACAGGTGCTTTTTATAAAAAATGTCCAGATTTGAGAACTCACATCAGCGATTTTTACATAGTTTTAACAGGGTGTTAGAGCCTGGTGCCACCTTGACTTTCGGCGCTCGACCTCTGGACCAAAAGATCGCTGGGGTAAGCACTTAGCCACTGTGCCATCGAGACCGATGATATTGAGTTGCATGTTGTGACGCTACATGTCCTAAACATTAATTTGAGTTGCAAGATGATATTCAATGAATATTCATTGTTTTGAAATTCTGTTCTGAACGTTGAGAAATATTTCCAACACAATTCTTATTAATCTCAAATGATGACGGACATGAATGATCAATTTAGCTTCCGATTACGTCAATTGATCCTTCTGTTAATCTTTCTCTCAGCAGAAATTGCCTAAAGGAGAGTTCTTAATGAAAATCAACGAAGCTTGTGGTCGTCAGCTTCGACAGTTTTGAAGTATCTTCATTGGATGCCATGATTGGACAAAAATATGTACCGGCGACTGATAGATAGTGAGTAGAGGCCTGTATGACTGCCGAAGTGTTTAGAACACCGACAATATAGAGATGAACGGAAACTAGAGACAAAGAGGGATGTGCGGTCATCAAGGCATCTAACTCACTACTCGACAGGTCAACAGTCAGCTTTGCTGTCTCCCAGGTAGTGCACACCATCCCTTGAAGGATCCAGACTTTCATACATCATGCGACCGGATTGACTGCAGTTTTCTTGTCGAGAGCGGACACAGGCGTCTGCAGTCTTCACCCTGTTTAAACCCTGGCTCAACTCTTATTTAAGCTAGAGCGCCCTATGATATTCAGCGTTGATTAAAGAAACAGCTGAGCTTTAATAATTGTATAAATGATTGTATAGCATTGATGTTTGGAGCATTCACTATCATTATTACACAACACAGATGACCTCTAATTCACGAATGATTTTTTCCATAATGCATTTAGTATTCAAGTTATATTATGAATACAGCTACATGTACATGCATTCATCACGTGATTAGGTCTATCAACCACCACTGGTGAGAATCCTCCGAAGATGCAGCTATAAGATAGAGGTATGTGGGATGGGGTATTTGGAATGCTAGTTGAAGCATGAGCTATGCCGCAGGCGGCCATGTTATTCCAATTTTGCCTTCTTTTTAAAAGGCTGTCATAAAAAAAGTATTCGGTTTTTAACCTACTACATGCAAGTTCTCTCTCATAATCAAAATTTATTTGCCAGAAAAAATCAGACAGCTCGCATCAACATCTTCGTCACAATCTCAGAAAAAAGCTGTTATAGCTAGCTCTGCTGTTTCCTGCCTCAAGTGTAGATGCAACGGGATTGTTTTCTCTGCTATTTACTAATCAACTCAATCAGGCCTCTGAAAACCCTTGAATTTTGATGAATTCATCAATTTAAATATTTTACATGTTAAAATATTGAAAAGGTCTACATATCATGTAACACAAAGGACTTCATTTTGAAAAGAATGCCTCCCTGAGAAGAACGCCGATTTGACCTTACTGTCGAAATCAAATACTATGCGACGAAGAGCCAGCGAGATAAAGGAAGAACTCTCTTCTATCAACGTCGAACTCAACAAACTTAAATCTGTTTATTATCTAGGAGCCGCATTTTGTTGTCCATCAGAGTTGTTTCGAATTTAATCAGACCTTTTTTGTCAATTTTTTTTGTTCATGAAAATTCTTAATCCTGAATTGTATTGCTATGTTCTGAGAATTTTTTAGAGATTATTAAAAAGCTGTAACCACTGAGATATTTTTACACAAATCATTCACATGTACTATTACTTGCAAAGCAGGTTTCTTATTTGAGTGCAGGGATTATACATACATATGCCCCTTAAATATTATACAATATCGTAGGTATTTTGAGTTCTCAAGTTGGCAACTAACGCCATTTTGCTTTATTAACCTGTAATTGTGCCGTATGTTACCTTTTGCCGTCGAGTCGGCTACGACGTCTAACCAGCATGACACATCTTTCTATCACAGCGGCTTCCGGCTGCCACATAGATCTTTAGCTGAATTTTCAAGTATTTAACATATAATTCAATTGATTTTCTACTCATTCTGAAATTTAGAAATAACCTTAGAAGCAATTGGAGAAGAGCCATTGTCGCACGTCCAACCCCAAGATAATGGGAAAATAAGGAAAATAATAAACGATGATGATGATATTGTATAGAAAAAATGCCACAAGTCGTGTCGAAGTCATTTATAAAAGAAAAAAGTAGAAAAGTCACACCGAGATCTTTCGACCTGGTCTCAACAGGGTGTACGCAGATAATGACAATACAAGGCAAACAAGTCAGTGACACAAGGAGTGCTGTTCACGATGGCACAAAAGTTGCGTCACAAATTCTTTCTGTTGACAGAGAACTGGATTGCACGCTTTGATGTACAATGCCTCTAGCATAGAAATAAACTGTTTATCTGAAGTTCGCTAGAATGGAAATTGACTCAAGGTCGCGGCAGATCCGAGGGAACTAAGTTGGGGCATGAACTGCCAATCAAAAGCTTCGATTTACACATGTGACTGATTCTAATCCAATCATACAGACGTTGACAAGTGTATCTAAGTGAAAATGCGTGCGATTTATGTGCCGTTATTGTGCATTGCATGAAGCTTAATTTCCATTCTAGAGGTTTTATTGTTGTCAATTTCTATGGCCTCTAGTATCGATAAAATACTTCCCGATGTAGTACGTGACACAATCGAAAAGTTGGATCGCAGATCCGACTCTTCACGCGCGGAAGAACATTGTACGATATGCCTAGTCACTGCTGTTAGAGGCTTGCCTGATCGACCAACCGTGACCCAAACGGGGACATGCTCTCTGACACGAGTTGCCATACGTCCACGAGTCCTACCAATGTAACTGTCTCCAAAGGCACAAACATACTTGTAGATCACTTCAGAGCTCGTAAACGCGAGGTCAAAAGATCTCAGTGTCACGTTTCTACTTTTTTCTTTTATAAATGACTTCGACACGACTTGTGGCATTTTTTCTATATCTATCTATATCAAGATCACAACAAGATTTAGATGATGATGATAAATCTATTTAATCATGTAGAATGTATTTCAACACTTACATTATATATAAGAAATCTCAAATTGCGTGACCCTTGAAAATCCTTGATTCGTTCGAAAAGCCACTGACAGAACCCTGTCAGTGTTCAGATTTATGTGTTGTTTTGAACGTAGAATATGGAAGATGTTTACGAAAGACATTATTGATTAATTGGACTGTGACAAAAATAACTGCAATTAATTGATTGCTGAGCACAACTTGATTGCAATTGAATAAACCCTGGTCATTACATTCCGTCAAATGATGTGTTTATTTTCCTGCCGATTAAGTATTATTCTTTATTCGTGGTAGACTGTCAGGATATCGTTTCATGTGCTGCTGTTGTTGCTGGAATTTCGAATGCGAAGCCTCTCTTGTAGTCAATGAAGTACAGTATAATCCCACTACAACGCATACTTTATACATAAACCCTTGCGCCGATATATTTTTCATCGGCGGCGGCGTTTATCGGCGTACATCTGCTGAGTTCATGAGAATAGAAGTTGCATCTCTCCTTAGTATGTAAGCATAGGCCTATTCTTCGCTATCCTTCGCTTCATCGAAAAAACGGATAGTCTAAATCTCATTATTGATTAAAATTAGTACAGAAGAATTCGATAAATATTCACCCACAGAATTAAATATTTTGTTTATCTGCTTCGGTTTGCTAGAAGTGTGATTAATACGAAACTGACGGCATATCGGGGAACCTATTAAGTGGGCAAAGAGGAATTCCTAATACCTTACAGAGATAGGAAAAAAGTCGTGCGTCGCTTGCGGATTAATGTGAGTTCCAGCAAAGTGCTTCGATTGCCAAAATTCCTTCAGATTCGAAGAATTCAGATCATTGCGCACAAGTTTTCTCCATAATGCTGGCCCTTCCGATCATTATTAAAGAAAGTAGCAGACGTACGAAAATTAGTTCACTTGATGATTTCACATCCTCTCCTCGGCATTTCTCAGTGTATAGTGCATACATTGAATCGAATGTTAGCCAAGATGTGTGTTTTGGTGTGTGCGAAGTGATATCACAGCACGCACGCATCTCTCACTGGCTCTGGTGTCCTCTGCTGACAGCTTATTGTTTGCCATTTCCAATAGCAAGCGATACACGAATTATCCATACGAGAAAGAGCAAGTTGTCTGATTCTGTGATGTGCCATTTCGATATTAAGGTTGTATGTAACCCTTCCTTTCTTGGAAACCGAGGCGCGCGCAGATTAATCTAATTCTGTGTATTCACCATCTGAAAATGTTGTGATGCATATAGCCTACCCAGTCGGCACAATTCGCAGAAGTTGCGTTTTATCAACTAAGGGTTCTTAATGAAACAACAATTGTGATTTTTGTGTAATTAACAGAAATGCGACACCCTTTTATAGGGCTGAGTAACCGATGAATTATTTTTTATGACATCATGTCTTCATTACTGTACAGTACGAGTACACGTGATAGACATGTACATCCTACACTTGAATTCTAGCAAAGTGAAAATGTTGTAGCTTGACCGATCGATACCCATACAAGCTTATTCACCGACAACTTCGTTCCTGTTAGAATGTAGGGCTAATCTCTTGTCTATACCCAACTGGAAAGTATATTTGGACTTTTCCTCAGGAACAAGCGATATGTTCCTAAGTTCCAGAAATATAAGAGATGACTGAAGGCGGGAGGACCATAATGAATCAATGATGTGAAAAATATCAGTTTTCTCTCCCGAGTAATTTAATGCCACTAAATAATTACGAATAAAAGATATGTACACAGCCGACGTTTCGGGTCCAGACCCTTTCTCAAGGCAAGGCAGCAATGTATGAGTTCCTGGGCGAGAACAATAAGACTCCTAAGTTCCAGTTAGAAATGCAGATGGAGACAGTTAATCCATAAAATAAAGCGAAAAATGTCTCCGTCTGCGCGACGCCGAAGAAGTGACCGGCGGCGGCGTTCCCCGGCGGCGCAGGGGTCTATTTATACATTGCATGTTTGAAATTTCATAGTCCATGTATTTGTACAAAATGTCACTGAATACAACGGACATTTGTTATTTGAGTGTACTTTTTAACAGAATGATATTATTCAAGCAATTTTGTCCTTCAGCTGTACGCTAATCTTCATGGTAGGCTTTCCAAGAGCGCTGGCTGGTTTCGTCCTTTCTTGTTATTTCCGATAATTATCTCTATCGGTTAATATGATGCTAAGAATATTTATGATGGTAGATTTGCGCTTCACTGCCTCCTATGCATGAGTTCCTGGGCGAGAACAATAAGACTCCGTTAAGTGACTTGTAATGATCTTCAGAACTCCCGCCGTGATCTCTCAATCACATTGTTTATGATAATGATTGACTGATTACCTCATTGCTTACAACCTGGATATCTCTTCAACCCTCGCAACACAAGATGACAAACATGTTCACATACAACACTTCAATTACATTAATCAGATAACTGTACAACTTCAGACTTTCAGCTACTGTTTATTTCATCGGCAATACAAACGCTATTTCTATAAAGAAAAGTGATCTAAGAACGCAGAAAGAGCACATCAAATAGTTCATGCTGACATCTTGCTTCATTTTCATGTAGCCGGGCATGAACATAGACGCATGCGTGCTATAAATAATAATAATAATGATAACTGTATATTTATAGAGCGCTATTACTTGCTGAGCTCATGGCGCAACAAAATTATACAACATTACATGTACACAAAAAAACATAAACACGTCAGCGATTGTAAGAAATAAAGAATGTCTTCAAAGACCTTTCAAATGAGTGTAGGGATAGTATGACGTAACAAAGAGCGTTGAGAACACATGCCTCTCTCTCCGTGTACCCCGTGTATCAGACAGAAACCAAAATAACGCTGTTTGAAGCCGAAATAAATGTAATGCCAGATATTTCGTCTTGAACAGACTTTCTCAATGGCAGAAGTGAGAAATTTCCGCTTTCATCTTTCATCTGCAGATGATGCGGCAGGGGGTATGATGCAGGTGATTATGTCATTGACAAACAAATGAAATCAGTTAATCCTCTCCAACTTCCTGGGCAGCTTCCTGGGTCGGAAATTAATGTATCTTAGTTGACATTTCTGGAAAATGGGCGAAGAGCTCCGTATGCATATGTAGTTTTGCTTTTATTCTCGATGAATGAAATGTTCAACACCTTTGTTTATCATGATAAAGAAGCGATTCAGTGAGAATCGTTGCGACTTCCTGTTGAGATAACACATTTGGAGATTTTGGGAAATGATGAAAATGGACGTCTTCACATTTCCGAAAACTACTTTCATTTTACTTTCTTTGTATAGAGTAATTTTTGCATAGAGATAACCCTGATAATCATAAGCTGTTGATACTACATACATCTCATAAAAAGCGTTTACTCATATGGAGTGCAATTATTTTCATATTTTATGGCTATATATCTCTTCATATATGTTAAATAAATGCTAAATCTCCCCGATTCCCATTGGAGATTTCTTGTTCTGATTTGTTTTTCAAATAAACTCTTATTTGTTTATTTATTTAAATAGGATTTTGCTTCTTATTGGAGGCACAGTGGTAAATACGTTATGGACAAACTTGTTTTTAGAAAATCTCAAACTTCGTCAATTACTACAAGGGGTCAAGAACTAGGAAAGGATGAAAGTGGACTTCCTAGAGAAAGTGGAACAGATGAAACTGTTTTATTATTTAAAACTATCATGTAAAAACAGCACATTGTTCATTTTTGTTTTGAAAATTCATCAGAAAGTCGCCCCCCCCCTAAGAGCAGCGTCTGGCTACGGGGCTGAATGCATTTCATTTTATAAAAAGTCAAAGCAAATCATAACAAAATAAGAAGAGTCAACATTTCTGAAAAAGCGTCGCATAGTGCATCAAAAGTGAAACATGGAGAATATGTGATAGAAAAATAAACACTCTCACATCGAAAAACCATCATTAAACAATCTGGCCATGGAAATGAAAAAGGAATTTTTACGTGCTGCAGTTTTACACAGTAGAATCATGCATGGAACCGCTATGAAACAATTTGGATGGCATTAAATGTGACATTGGATGATTTCTATCTGACGAGATCTTTTCAAAGAGCTTATAGCGGTCCGCGGTACAGTGCGTCGGTAAGACAAAGGCACAAAATCCGCACAAGAGCAATTGGTCTCATTACAGATGATCTTATGACAGCTATTTTGAACTCTTTCTAAGAGTTCTTCTTTCAAATGACTGAGGTACATTTCAGTCAATAGCGACTCTATATTTCTTTTTTTTTAGATAAATGCTAATTTTTCTCTTACTATAAATTTAACTTTTGAGGCTGTGCATCTTAAATGTACAGGACCGCGCTTGGTCGGGTTTGAGCGTCCAAGATTAAGCGGTCGAAACGCGATCGTCCTGACCAAGTTCCTGTTGATGACCTCATTAAAAATAGTCAAATAATTTGTATGCACATTTTGCAGAATTTTATTTCACGTTTTAGCTTAAAGAAAATTAAGAGATTTAAATAATTAATTAAAATTAAATAAATTAAAATTAAGAGAATTAATTCTCTTACACAGCTGGTAGATTTTAGATAGCGTAATCCCGCTGTGTTAGCTCGATCTGATATTTTGATTGGAAACAGACCTGTCCTCTTATCATCTGAATGGGCAGACTGCTAAATAGAATCTTTTCAATATATAAGTGATAAACATAATTTTGAACAGAACGACTTACTCGCCAATTCATTCCACATGAAGAGAGGAGAACTGTTGTTTGTCCTTCTAGTAAGCATTTTTAAAAGTTTTAGACATTTTAGGATATAATAATGTTCTTTTAAATCATATTTTGCACCTTTTAGAAAATTAACTAGTCGTTAGCTTGTTTTTTTTAATTTTGTTACCTTGACGCAATTTGCTACATTGAATTATCAAATTAGGAATTAGGCCGTTTTGGACCGGATAACTTGGTCGGGATAGAGTGGTTTTGAGAAGGACACGCGTGTGAGTGATTGGACTTGGTGGACGGGTGACCTTCACAGTCCCCGTCGGGATAGAGTGGTTTTGAGAAGGACACGCGTGTGAGTGGTTGGACTTGGTGGACGGGTGACCTTCACAGTCCCCGTCGGGATAGAGTGGTTTTGAAAAGGACACGCGTGTGAGTGGTTGGACTTGGTGGACGGGTGACCTTCACAGTCCCCGTCGGGATAGAGTAGTTTTCAAAAGGACACGCGTGTGAGTGGTTGGACTTGGTGGACGGGGGACCTTCACAGTCCCCGTCGGGATAGAGTGGTTTTGAGAAGGACACGCGTGTGAGTGGTTGGACGTGGTAGACGGGTGACCTTCACAGTCTTCGTCGGGATAGAGTGGTTTTGAGAAGGACACGCGTGTGAGTGGTTGGACTTGGTGGACGGGTGACCTTCACAGTCCCCGTCGGGATAGAGTAGTTTTCAGAAGGACACGCGTGTGAGTGGTTGGACTTGGTGGACGGGTGACCTTCACAGTCCCCGTCGGGATAGAGTAGTTTTCAGAAGGACACGCATGTGAGTGGTTGGACTTGATGGACGGGTGACCTTCACAGTCCCCGTCGGGATAGAGTAGTTTTCAAAAGGACACGCGTGTGAGTGGTTGGGCATGATGGACGGGTGACCTTCACAGTCCCCGTCGGGATAGAGTAGTTTTCAGAAGGACACGCGTGTGAGTGGTTGGACTTGGTGGACGGGTGATCTTCACAGTCCCCGGCGGGATAGAGTGGTTTTGAGAAGGACACGCGTGTGAGTGGTTGGACTTCGTGGACGGGTGATCTTCACAGTCTTCGTCGGGATAGAGTGGTTTTGAGAAGGACACGCGTGTGAGTGGTTGGACTTGGTGGACGGGTGACCTTCACAGTCCCCGTCGGGATAGAGTAGTTTTCAGAAGGACACGCATGTGAGTGATTGGACTTGGTGGACGGGTGACCTTCACAGTCCCCGTCGGGATAGAGTAGTTTTCAGAAGGACACGCATGTGAGTGGTTGGACTTGATGGACGGGTGACCTTCACAGTCCCCGTCGGGATAGAGTAGTTTTCAAAAGGACACGCGTGTGAGTGGTTGGGCATGATGGACGGGTGACCTTCACAGTCCCTGTCGGGATAGAGTGGTTTTGAGAAGGACACGCGTGTGAGTGGTTGGACTTGGTGGACGGGTGATCTTCACAGTCTCCGTCGGGATAGAGTAGTTTTCAGAAGGACACGCGTGTGAGTGGTTGGACTTGGTGGACGGGTGATCTTCACAGTCTCCGTCGGGATAGAGTAGTTTTCAGAAGGACACGCATGTGAGTGGTTGGACTTGATGGACGGGTGACCTTCAGGGAAGTGTCAAAATTATGTTCGTGAAAATATTAAGATGTTGGAAGAAGAATGTCCTCATTTCGATTGATAGGAAATTAATGGAATGAATATCGTTTCAGATGAAAGGAGAAATTGTTATTCAGCGATGATTACGTTGAGAAATCAATGACAGTGTTTTCTTCAGCACATCAAGGGCAACTCATGGTGAGTAAGAGCATTTCCACTTCGAAACTTAATGCAAAAATGTCTCTCTACGAAAAGAAGAAGGTATTGTTGTGAATGTTGAAAATCGTGACTGGCAGGGGCATTCACTTTATTATTCCTGTTAATTCAAGATGGGTTCTTCAGATAACTAGAATTCCGAATCACCGACAAGTCGTGGAACTATGGTCCTTTTTATTATTTATGGTTTAATTTGCATAAACAAAGGTCCGTAGCATAAAGTAATGAGCATCTCCAGAAAGACTAAAGGGAAGGTAAAATTGACATTGCGGTGTTGATTGCTCGCCTGGATAAGAAGATTAGGAAATGTTGATGCAGGTGAACGTCTGTAGCATTTGTCAATAGCGTTACGTCTTACAGAGTCTCGTCAGTTATGCTCGGATAGGCTCGTAAAATGTCCGACTGTTCTGACCTTCATTTTCAGTTTGTTGATCTTGAGAATGAAACACATCTACGGCACTGAAGAAGCACTGGTCATCGTATATCAGGTGACATTTTCCTATTTTCAAAGAAAGAGTTAATCAATTTCTTTCTTGTTAAGACAAGTAACCTGCAATTGATAAATTTTATCAAATCTCCACGTGCCTGCGTTAAAGCAATGCCTTCCTGGCTAATTCACGCTCTCAACAGATGGTCCGGTGGCCTTGTGGTTAGAGGTATGCTTGCACGTCCTCTAGCTCCAACGTCGCTGGTTCAAACCTACCCATGCTGATGAGGCCCAACAGGCCGAAACATGTCTCGTGGTTGCATCTGTTGAGATTTGATAAAATTTCTTTCTTCGTGACATCATTCTGTTGAATAATGAGCTCCATAGGGAAAGTTCATGGAATTCTCTATTGAGTTCCTGGAAAATCCTTTACAAATCTAAACTTTCAAGTTATAACATTGAAATTGCTAATCGTCACAAAGTTATATTGCAGCAAGGGTCACACTATTGTCGGATTATTTGATGATGACAAAGCAGTGTACAATGCATTAAACGACATTCACCAGCACATTAGTTCATTTAAACACGCTTCCTTTGATATTTTCTTGGAGTTTTCTAAAATGATGAAAACATCCGTTATGTGTACCAAGAACATCCCTGTTTTAAGAAACAGCAATTAACTTTTATCGTTGCTGCAGCACGTGCCTGGAATGGTCTTCCTACTCATCTCAGGCAAATTGACAGTCTTTGTGAGTTCAAGAAACAGGTTAAGAATCACTTTATGAACTTTCATTCATTTAGTCTATGCTTTTAGTCCGGGAGCTAGCGTGAAGTTGTGCAGGGAACGAGGTAGTGCATAAAACTTTCACATAGCATAGTACACCTCTAACCTACTGCAAAACTTCGCATCTGCCGGATCAGATCATTTGCTTTTCAGAAATAGAGAGGATAACACAATCCTATGTATTTCCAATGGTAAAATTGTGACATTTAAGGTGTTGACTCCATTTTTTCGAATTTTTGCTCATAAAAGTTGCACAAATTGGTATTTTGTTGAACTGGTTATTTTAGAAATCATCTACAGATCATGATCTTTCAAATGAGTTATCATTCAGTGACAGAGGATGAACTAAAGTGTACAAACAGACACTTTTCGTTGGTGTAACTGCAAATTTTAACATAGAAATTTCAGGAAAATTGTTGATATACTCTAACGAAAAGTGTCTGTTTGTACACTTTACTTCATCCTCTGTCACTGAATGATAACTCATTTGAAAGATCATGATCTGTATATGATTTCTATAATAACCAGTTCAACAAAATACCAATTTGTGTAACTTTTATGAGCAAAAATTCGAAAAAATGGAGTCAACACCTTAAATGTCACAATTTTACCACTGGAAATACATAGGATTGTGTTATCCTCTCTATTTCTGAAAAGCAAATGATCTGATCCGGCAGACGCGAAGTTTTGCAGTAGGTTAGAGGTGTACTATGCTATGTGAAAGTTTTATGTACTACCTCGTTCCCTGCACAACTTCACGCTAGCTCCCGGACTATTTTATTATCATTGTAAAGTGGTCTTGCAGTCATGTAACTAAATGCCACTAAAATATAATTCTCTTGAAATTGAAAATTTGACGTAAATCAAAATTGTTGACAAATCACTGAGTTGTGGCTTATTAGATGGC
Organism: Prostheceraeus crozeri; assembly: GCA_907163375.1. NCBI lineage: Eukaryota > Metazoa > Platyhelminthes > Polycladida > Euryleptidae > Prostheceraeus > Prostheceraeus crozeri. Next base: position 219,934 of record CAJQUW010012665.1, read on the forward strand.
ATTTAAACTTTTCAACTAAGTTTTAATGTCTTGAATTCACTCGAATTGTGTTTGGGCTCTCCGACTAAGCAACCATCTGATCTGTACTTTCTATGCAGACATTGCGCAAACGCAAACCAGAATTTAAGGGTGGATACACAATGACGTAATAGTTAAGAAGTTTGTTTATTACTGAACCGTTCATTTCAAAGTTGTTGATGTGCTTGGTTGCGCAATGCCTGTATAACTGGACTTGTTAACTCAACTATCACCCTTTATGAAGTTTCTTTTGATATGCGGACATGTTATATTCCTTCTCACAAAGCCTAGTACTTCTACAATCATTTAAGTACTAATTGTTGGGGACGCATCATCGTGGCATGTGTGGAAAGGGATATTCTAGCTTCGAACTCAGTTGTCTGACGATCGGTAGGAATGAAGAGTGTCGGAAACTGCCTTCTAAATGAGAGTGCAGAGTATTTACGAGGTGGAATGAGGCATGTCGGCTTCCTTAAGGTGGTCAGCTAACATTCGAACTGCCGCTTGTAATGGGGTCAGTGTCATTGAATTGGCGTTTCAGTTCTTTGCATTTTCTGCACGCGCTAGGAGGTTCATGTTGTCCAATTACTGAAATCTGCCCTCGCACGTCTGTTATTCGGTCTGTTCTTGTTGTGTGACGATGAAGATTTGATCCCGTCAATTGGCATCATTCAATATTCACCACAAAAGCATGACTCTAATCGTGAAAAAAAGGAATACGAATGGCACGATATGATCGTGATCGTGTCACGAACATATTACCTGAGAGATTGATTGTCAGGCTTGGTTGGTGCTCATTTTCCTGATTAAACTACAATCCGGAACTCAATGAGGTCGAAAATTGCAAGCAAAGTTGAGGGGAAATTGCTTGACCACCTAGATGAATCATGTCAATGGGAACATTGCCTGCATTTCGCTCAACATAGTGAATATCTCCAAGCCTTGGCTGAAAGAAACATTGACGTATTTATTTGACCGGCAAAAATGTTCTTGTTGGCGTGAGACAGGTCAACCAGTAAAATTCACAATTCAATGTTTCTCTGTTAACATTTGATAGTTGATTATGAATTGTCTTTATTATCTGAAGCGCCAGCATTTCAGAGATGAAGTCAATCGAAGGATTGGCTTTTACGATTGACGCGAACTTGTGCTGATTACTGATGCCTCTTTCGTAACAGGACCTTCTTTATGTGGTATTCTGTGATTCACATGAAGTTTTGTCAGAATGATTTTGCACAATTTGAGCGGTGTTCTTTGAAATTGATGACAAATGAACGCCAGCATTTGAAAAACAGTGAGTGGAACATAAATGTGGGTTTGACAATCGTCAGCGGGAGCTCTCGAATTTTTGAGTATATCTAAGACTAGTTTAATCAGCTTTTGGGGTTTTGTTTCCGATAGTTCGATTTGGCGTAAACGTATGAGAAGACCCGGCATCGATTTTCCAATAACCTCTGCTTGAATTGTTGTCGGTGACTTTCTCTATTACTTTAGTCCTGCATTCTAGTGTTTTTCTTCCTGTTTCCTTTCATATTTTGCTGACTTAAGAATTCGGCTTCATCCAGACTGGTGATCGAGGCATGAGCAGTTTATTCTGTGAGCATTTACATATCGTAGTCTCCAAGCTACTGAATTGGAGAGACTGGTTCTTGAAGAGTCGATCGAAGATCTTGGACTTCTTCGGCGTTAGTCCCGCGTTGAAAAAAGAGATGTACTGTTCATCGTTTCGGGGATAGATCAGAGTAGACAAATTCGAATGATGACGTTCATGTGATGATATACTTCAAGATTGCAAGTCAGGAAAAGCGATGGTAGAACATAAACAGGTTGACTTTGCGTGAAATTTGAAAGGCACAAGTTTTACTCAGTGACCAAACGCAGCGCCCTCTTGGGTCTGATGTGACTGATTTGTCATAACATTGATCAGAACATGCCATTTGGTTCAGTAAAGTAATATTCGGATCAACCTTATGACTCTAGGAGCAAAATACACTGACCAATGTTCTTTTTTGAATCACTGCACCTCGTAGAAGTGCCGCTAATAACTTGCCAGTCCGGCATCCGGAATGAGTTTCTGCAGGGAACGAGACCGAAAATGAAACTTTCGTAAAATAATGCACTTGCAGAAACTTGTTCCGGCTGCCGGACTATGTGGAATACGGTTCTTATGTGCAGCTTTACAGTAGTAGTGGTGAAATTAATATTTCAAAAACATGGATCTTCACAACGATAAATCATGATTGTATGTGACGTGCACTCAAAGAATCATCAAACGCAGGTCACAGGAGAACATGACAATTCATTTGCAGTGGAAAATCTCCTCATGATAGGAGTAGACATGATGTGTTGAGGTGAATGCTGAATGAGGCCGAACTCATATGCTCCCTGGAAATCTTCAATTCACCATCCGGACGGACTTCAATCTTCTTGTGACACGGCACTTGACGAGAATTGTCCGTGTGGGCTAACACCGATACTTCTGACAGACTTATTCTCTTTTGCTATGCTGTGAACTGTTGGCAGTTTTGTCGACAGACAATTGATACTTGATGTCAAAGCCTTTATGACTGTCTGTTGGTATTGAGATTGCTTAATTTGTGTTCTTTTCATGACCATCTGATTCTTTTCTGTCAGGTGATTATCCGCTTCTATTACGTCATCATAGGACAGACAGTTGAAGAGAATGTGAAGAAGTTTGTTGACTCTTCAGTCAGTGTCAGCAGATAGACAGCTCACAGTAAAGGTCGACTCTCGTTGAGTAGTGTCGTCGCTGCTTTCATGAAGATTATCTCGCAATAAAAATTCAAATTCGCGTTAGATGAACAAGGAGAAGGCTTTATTAAAGCAATGTGTTTATATATCTAATGTTTGAGGAAGAGCCAAGGTTTTAATGATGTTGTAATTTAATTAAAGGTATAGTTGCTATTGAAGGTTGTTATTCGGCAACCATAATCAGATAAAGGGAATTAAATATAGACGAAAAGTTCGTTTTACATAATCGAAGATGTTTGTTTAGTGACGAGTTAGTGTTGTTGTTACATCTGAAGTGTGCTTCCGATGTAAAATCCATTGCATTTCTCACATGTAAATTGGTTCGGTTTATGCAAAACGAGCAACTTTTCTACTGCCATTCTTGCCTATGACCGAGATGAAGCCAATTTACTCCTACGAAAAGCAATGTTCATTCACAAACTGAAGGCAATCGTCAACAACAAAACACAATTAGGGAACTACAAGGACTTCTCCTTCATTTAGTCATTCGATCTTTTCTAAATCTCACCATAAGTCATTAAGTCATTTTTTCACATTACCTTCCTTTTCTACATTTGTATGGATGTGTGCATTGTGTATATTTTTATAGTAATATTTCTAGTCAGATCAATTGCTATTGCTATTGGTGAGATGTAGCCCAATACTATCTGTCGCGTATTTCTATTCCTCATTTTCCCTACTGAAGTTTGTTAACATAGCTTCGCTAGATCTAGCACTTCGCTAGATTTCTTTTGTCATGGACGCATAGATACATAGCACTGTATATCTAGGAGTCCATGCTTATCTGCTCACTTATTTCCTATGTTAATGTGAAATTTGAATTCATGACTTTTGCGTCTATGTTTAATTCCTGTTATCTAATGATGATTGCCGAATAACAACCGAAATTAACTATACCTTTAATTAAATTATAAAATCATTAAAACCTTGGCTCTTCCTTAACCATTAAATAAAAAAAATAAATGACTCACCAAGACATCTTCAATCAAAGCAATATGTGGCCTTCATTGATAGAATTTCCACTGAAATTGAGGCTGGAGGTGCGGAGAATCTATAGGGCTATGTGCTGCCGTTTAGCGGTCTTTTATTCCGGTTGCATGCTGAAAAACCATACGTTTATGTCGCATGGCGTATGGCTTCTCCTAAGTGACTCTTCAAGTGACTGGTCGAGAATAAATTAAGATCAGTATGGAATATCAAAAAACAAGTGAAAATATGTGAGTTGATGCCTGGGGAGTGCGAGGAAGAAAGGTCCCATGACATTTCATATGAAATTTCTGTTTTGTCATAATTTCATTGGAAAATATTATGTTAGATGCCGATTGTATTCAATATTCAAACCATTGCTTATAGATACAAGAGCTCTACTGAAATCAACGGCAGACTTCACCTCTCAAAGATGATGCTCGTCGATCGCAAGCTCTTATGATCGTATATGACCGCTTATCATCAGCAGCAACAATATAATTCATCAGTCATGTCATGCCAGCATTTGGAAAGATAAAATCTCTATCATACTGAGTCTGGGATTTCGACAGATTGATCAGGTCGACCAACGGTTGCAATCTCACTTGGGTTTTTAGTGAACTGTGTTTCAAAAAGAGCAATTTTTTGCCTGTAATTTTTGCGCAACACTGATTATTGAACTTGGACCTAGAAACTATCAAAACCGATATTTCCCTTCAAGATCGGAAGTCAAAAGTCTTTAACTGTGATATAGCATTATTTATTTGTAAATTTTATCATGATGCGCAGAACCTCGATGAAAAAAATAAATTTTTTTAAAGATTCAAAGAGAAAACATGCTTGATGTCTTCACAATTAACTGTCTCATCTAGACGTCACCAAAATCTACAGAGTACTACACTGAAAGATATTTAGTCACTGTTGACCAGAGATGTAACCGGTCGCCGGTAGACCGGCGCAGGTCGCCGGTCCGGTCTGAAAAATCAGACCGGCCAATACCGGCAGAGACGGTCACATTGGCATAATTTCATCCGGTATGATGTGAGGAAGTGTCCTTCATGTTGAATTCATCATGTCAATCAGTAAATTGTTAATTTTAGCAGCCGTTTTCAAGGTACATTTACATACGGTATGCGCTCTCCTCTAGGCGTGAAAACTTCTGTGCAGGCAATTCTGATATCTATCCGGTACGCACTTTCCCGTTCGATGCTTGATGACTTGATCACGTACTTTCACCAGCAAGGCGCGCGATCTTCTCAGGTAACAGTGGCTGTTTCTCGGTGCTAGGAAGGCTACCGGCAAGGTCAACGACAAACGCTAAAACAATAGACAGCCTGTGATTGGCGATCTTGACATTTTTGTCCTACTCCTTATGAACTGATTTTCATTTAGTCACTTTTGCTGCCATGCTGTGCTCGCCTTCGCATTTGTCGAAACTGCTGCATAAACCTAGCTCTAGACAAAATCAAATTAAGTGTTCCTAGCCTAGGCTAGGCATTGTAACATTCTAACATGTAGCTAGGGCCTGCTAAGCATATAACAGGCAGGTCTAGCCTACTATAAAGGACCTATCTGGTACAAGATGGACCTATATATAAAGGCCTAAATATAGAGCATCGTAGGCCTGTACATTATATTAATGCCTACCTACAGCTATACATCAATCTTATGCTTAGTCTACTCTATGAGCCGATAGCCTAGTAGGCTCGCACATCAGGTTTCGGCCTACAGCCTCCATAACTGACCTCACGATAGGCCTATTCTCTTGTAATCTTATGCGGTATCAAGTTATAGGCAACAATGTTTAACTCTATATATTCATCGAAAGATCCGGTCGCCGGTCCGGTCTGGAATATTCCGGACCGGTTACATCTCTGCTGTTGACCACTTGAAATGTACTGACCGGAACATGGATTGAAAACTCCAGCTCACATGACGTTTGATGATTCGATATTTCATGTCCGAGAATGATCGACGTCTCTATTTTGACGTTCGCTGTTATTGGACAACCCGATGGGAGAGGGAGGGACAAGAGCAGAGAAAGTTGATGACATCGTGGTTTCCGCCGCAAATGTGGCAGTTAAAAGGAGATCTGCCAGTCATATGGAGAAAAAATGTTGCGCTTGGAAGATACGAAAGAATCAAAGACGAAGGCAGTTTTCATTGCAGCTTGGAAACTATCGACAGTGTAAAATATACAAATAAGCCAAACTGCTGTTTTTTATTTTTCAAAATATTCACCGTTATGACGGCCTAATCACATAAAAAGGAAGGAAAACGGAGCATGCAATAGATGTTACAAAATTCAAAATATATAAAGAAATCAGAAAAGCAAGCTTTGATACTCATTGCACTCCTCCCTGTTATTAAGACCTGGTCTCAATTTCTTGATGTACATAGCTTCTCGAAGACGAAAGTTGATGTTATCATTATCGGAAGCTAGGATAGAAATTTCAAAAGGGAAAATATCCTTTGGAGAGCAAAGTTGTTTGTGCCTGAATACTCTGGATTCTTTTCTAGTTAGATTTTTTACATTACGAATGGCTTTAAATCAACGCCATCGTCATGATAATATCAAATGTGATCCTAGATCTTGTCAGTTAAATAATAATCTATGTCTCCGTACAAACGTTATTTATCAAATTAAGTGCAATTCATTAATTATCGTTAGTACGATTCGATCGTTGCACGTGCGCCTGAAAGAACATCTAACTAGGAAATAATCCAGTGCATTCAGGCACAAACAACTTTGCTCTCCTAAGGATATTTTCCCTTCTGAAATTTCTATCCTAGCTTCTATCCTAGCTAAAAAATGAAGTAAAGTGTACAAACAGACACTTTTCGTTAAAGTATATCAACAATTTTCCTGAAATTTCTATGTTAAAATTTGCAGTTACACCAACGAAAAGTGTCTGTTTGTACACTTTACTTCATCCTCTGTCACTGAATGATAACTCATTTGAAAGATCATGATCTGTAGATAATTTCTATAATAACCAGTTCAACAAAATACCAATTTGTGTAACTTCTATGAGCAAAAATTCGAAAAAATGGAGTCAACACCTTAAATGTCACAGTATTACCACTGGAAATACATAGGATTGTGTTATCCTCTCTAATTCTGAAAAGCAAATGATCTGATCCGGCAGACGCGAAGTTTTGCAACAGGACTAGCTCCCGGACTATAATTGCATAATCAAAATGCAATTTCGGAAATCGTCTGCATTCAAACTGACTCTGCTGTTGATTTCACATCAAAATTGCTATTGACAAATGGAATGATTAAAATCAGTGATTTGTGAGGTCTCTTTGATCTGATGTGTCTGATGATTCAGGTAAAATAGTTGTGGAGTTGGAAGGAGTCAGATATTAGTAACAATCAGATGAAATGTAGTTTATTTTGAAGTCAATAACCGGACAGTGGACTGCACAACCAAATACTGTCATGAAATTAAAATGTGTAAAACTTTATTCATTGCAGCTTGTTGTTGTAACATTAAGTGAAAGCGCTCACGACATTTGACTGAGAAATATGAGAATGTCTTTGTTGAAATGCGCGCTTGCCGCAGTCAGTTAACAACAAGCTTTGATTTCCAGATGTTCCGGGAAGCGCATGGTTTTGGTGTTTAGTGCAGAAGTATTTAGTGAATAGTACATGGACAGGAGTATGAAATGTGGCTGCCTGCTCATGCTCCCAGAATGTCATAGATGATTCAAATACTACTGTCAAGTGGAAGGTAGGTGAGATATCATGAAGACTATAAGAAGTATTAAGACTATACATCATGTTGATCATCATTGCGAGTGTGATCCTTTATCATATTATGACACTTAATCATACTACTGCTGAAGATTTTGCAGTAGAATGTGATATGCTCATGTGTACTGGACTGATACGGGATCTATGGTGGTTTTGTGCAGTATCTTTGCTGTACAATTGTTTTAGGTGCGGTGGGAAAATGGAATAGATTTTCATCTTAAGGGATTTCCTGTGTGGCGAGAAGTTAAAATGCATCAAAAGTGTTGTATCATGGCCAGAGGAAGCATTTACATTGTGCAAATTAAAAAGTCGATCATTCGATTGACGCATGTCGCTCTTCTGCCCTTAAAAGTGTTGTATCATGGCCAGAGGAAGCATTTACATGTAATAGCTGGTCGAGTCTCAATTTTACTTCAGATAGAGTTGTCGGAGTCATGTGACACTGTTGGAGGAGCATCCTTACAATATTGATTACACTCCTGTGCTTAGCTCACTCAACGATTTATTGTTCATTTTTTCGAGTGTTGAACGTCGGCAAACGTCAGTACGGTCTGATGGCGGTTCTCCACGCGTTCCGATCTTGAACGTCCATTCGCCCAGAGCCACCTCTCGTTGTCTCACGTTGTCGTACCACCTCTTCTTCGGTCGTACCCTTGGCTTGCGTCCTTCTACCTCCAGATTTATCACTTTCTTTGGCCAGGAATCCTGTTGCATTCTTTGCACATGACCATATCAGCGGAGTCTTCCCTTCAAATGATAGCTTCCAATGGATGAATGCTAAGCCGTCTCCTGAGATCCTCAGTAGGAACCAGATCAGCTAGCCGTTTTGAACAGATCCACCTGATCATCGCATTGTCACTGCGGCTCAAACGATTGAGGTCCTTCATAGAGATTGACCACATCTCACTTGGCATAAATCATCACACTTCGCACACACATGTTGAAAACATGGCGGAAGGAAATTCTGCTGTTCGTAAGAATGAGAAGGAGCTTTCGAAAATTCTTCCATGCACATAATTCTCGTCGTCACAGCCTCACTGCAGCCACCCGCTTGACCAAGCATGTCTCCGAGATAACGAAACTGTGGAGTAAGTTCATACTGATCCTGGTTAATCTGAACATGGATAGTTGTTACTTTCGGGGGAGGGACATCACCACAGCATTTTCTACCTTGAAGTTGGGATCACCCCTCAATGCTCGCGCAATCCCTGAGCATTTGTGATGAATCCGTCTCTAGCAGCCGACACAGTAGATCGATTTTCTCCCCACGCCCCGTCTGCATACGCCACACGGAAAAACTGCCAGTGTCCTTTGGTGCTCGATCATCCTGGTATGCGCAGTGCATGACCTTGGTCTTGTTGAGGTTAACCCGGAGACAGTGTGACCTAAGACCATCTTTCCAGGCAGTGTATCTTTGCTCTAGGCACTCCAGTGAATCCGCTGAAATATTCAATGGCGATGGTAGTACTGATAGGAGGGGGAACAGAGAACACCAGCAATTGTGCTCAAGGTTAGCGGTTCCATAAAAACGTGTTGTTTTGTAGTGTATCTGCTGTTGTGCTTTCAATCGTGGCCGGACATAAAGTTGTTTTCAAAATTAATGTTTTTCCCATCTTAGATTCTCCTGGTCTTTATCAACCGTGTTTTATCGAACAAGGCTGTAAACATCTACCGTATCTTCTATCAAACTTGTAACAAGCATAAATATGCACGTTTGCAAAATATTAGCAGATCTACATGCTGGTATTCCTGGTATGTAGTGTTCATTACACTTTCCGGGTAATATTCATTAAAAGCAATATTGTGATTATTAATTGTATATCAGGCGTTGATGTTCTTATCAATAACGTTATGGCCGTACAATGCAGCAGTGTATTATCATATGGGCCAACTATACTCCTTAGAGAGCATGCAGAACTAGTACAATCATATTGTACTATCATGGCTATACTATCCGAGCATGTTTAGAGCTGTTGTATTTAATATTGTTTCCTACTACGTGAGGGAATGAAGAATCGCGTCCCATGACAACTCTTGACAACTTCTTGAGTGATATTTAAGAAATCTTTTTCATGATGGCATCGTAGCATCACCTCCTGATGATGGTTTAGCGTCACTACTCCCATATACTGAGGGATTGGACGGTGCTGACATAGTTAGACCTTTATCTAGAGCGTTGTGATGCTTTATTCCAGATGCCCTTCCTGCCGACTTCCAGTGACACTTTCGGGGCTCGACCTCTGGACCTAAAGATCGCTGGGCCAAGCATTTGACCACTGTGCCACGGAGACCACTATCTGCATCTCCACAATTAGAAGAATATCGATCTAAGAGATTAAAATTCACATTTTTTTGACAATTAGTTAAATTAATTAAAAGCGATTTCGACTTAGGCCTCAAGTCATTGCTTTCGGAGGGGTACACAAAAGAACTGATGAATCCTCGTGAAGAAGCTCATTGAACAGTATTCTACACCTGTCTGTTCACCACAATGGTCGATTATCGTAATTAACGGGAGTTCGGAAAATGCACTGATATTGCTTTAGATTACTTTGAACTTTGTGATCTGACTGGTCTTTTACTGAATTTAATCAACAGTTTCTGAAAAATTTCAAGTAATTTTCTAAATACTTCGTCGCGTCACCCAGTATGACACTCACCAGGTAACCTTTTGAGTCATCAATTTCAACAACTGACACGTAAACATGCATGAATTTCATGTCTAGGGTTTCAATTTCCTGGTAGCCAATTGTTCTCGGCTATGAAAGTTCTTGCCCAGCTCTATACATGGTTCATCGATCATTGTGTCACTGATTTCGTTATCTTTCCACTTGAATATGGTTGAAGTTGTTCTTATCTGAACTCTGAAAACAAGGTCTCAACGAGATTTTGCTCTTTAAACCTATTGTCGAAAGTTTCAGTGCACTAACACGCTGAGGAAACTCAGTCAGCTGCGTCAGTTTATTCTTCATTTTCCACTGTCGTGTTTGCCATATTTCTCTTCTAATGATTCATGAAAACACGCTTCTAATATGGAACTCGATGTGGATGGAAAATGAAGTCAAAATTGACAAGGTTGAGATGTCTGCTGCTTTCGTACTGAACGTATTTACTTTTTCGTTTTTTATCATTTATCCATCCCTCATAGGGGAAAGTTTTCCGAGTGGATTTTCTTCACAATTCGCTGTTGGGAGCATCATTCTCTGTCGAGCCAAGCTCCTTGCAATCAGTAAGCACAGCTTCATGCCTCGTCTTCATAGGACGGCCGCTCGGCGATGGCCACGGTAGGTCCATGCCATACGTCTTTTGTACGCAGCTATCCTCCGGCTTGCGGAGAACATGCCCTAATCATAGACCGAAGACCATCTGCTAAAGCATGAATATTTACCGCAGACGATTAGCAGCGATCATGAATGCGATGCTCGTAGAGGTATTTCTTGCTATCTGATTGGCTAATCGTTTCAATACTTCATTATCACTATAATTAAGACGTTATTTTGGGTTTTTCTGTGTCAAGGACCATGTTTCTAACAGTGTGGTATGCTGAATTTAAATCTAGAAGAATGTATGCTATTTTGTATGAAACAAAGGAGATTTTATCAGGGCTGGGGTGCCGTGCTTTTTTTGACCGACACCGACACCGGATAATAATACTAATAAAATTGACTGAATTGCCCGACTTGTCTTTACTTTTTCTTTGTTTTGTGTCCCTGACTTTCTTTTTTTTCGTTGTGCATTGATGATTTATCACTATGACAACGTGTCAGTCCCAGACAATAGCATCAGGCGTAAGAAGCGCGCTAAGCGCACGCCAAGATGAGAAGCGTCCTCTATGCGTGATAGCCATTGAGATAGAAAAGGGGAGAGCGCTAACCTCACTAGAGGCTTGTACCTCACTACGATCACTGACTCGCCTAATCTATCTCAATGGTGATAGCATTCAGAGCACATAGCATAGAGTGTATTAGGGACCTATCAAGGCAAGAAGAAACAAAGGCCTGTCACCTTGAACTTTTTGAACCTACATGTAGTAGAGTATACATCAGTAACTAATTATGCCTTGCAGTCCGTTTTAGTGAAAATATGACTATTTGCAAAGAGAAGGAAATCCTTGTGCGATAAAACAATTTATTTTTCCAGCTAAAATTTAAGGTCGGTGTCGATGTCGGCCCTAAAAATCACGACACCACGACAACAACACCGACACCCTAGCCCTGGATTTTATGATGCACACTCCCTTCTAAACGATTAACTCGAACTTCTCAAAGTGCTCATTAATTGTTCCAATATTTGAGGAAAATGCTTGGATGTCTTTTCCTTCTGTTTTGGAGTTCTTCGTCGATCTGCTGTAGGCGTATTCATATCGAATAAAATTGAAGTCATATTTAGTTGGTTATGGAGGAAACAATTTATTCAGTTTGACTCTTGTTATTCTTTTAAATCATTAATTGCCGCTCAGTGTAGTTGTTTCATAGTCTTTGAAGTATTCCATGATCAAACCTTAAACCGAAGAGTAGCATGGCCTATGATTCTTCTTTTATTTGTTAGAGAAGGATTGTCGACAATGGATCGTGACGATCACACGTTGATAACAACAGCTATTGGTTTTTCTATATCATCAATGACAATTATGAAGAAATTTTTCAATCTGTTTGACAATAGCAATGCTGCATGACACCGATTGGAAGCTGGCAGACAAATATGCGTGTTATAGTAGCGAACGAGACTTTTTTGGACTCAATCAGGTGATAAGTCTAGACTGTACGCCTTGCAGAATTTTATTGTTCAGGAATTGTCGGCTGCAAGTGCAACTAAACCAGTCTGATTGCTAGGAACTTTGACAGAAGGGAAATTTCACTACAAACGCTGAACTGATTGATGTGAGGCATGTGATTTCTGTATTTTAGGACTGAAATTCGACAGACATTATTCTATTACAGAGCAAAAATAAAGGAAAAGAAATAAGAGCAGAAAATTAGTATGAAAATATTATCTCTTGAAACTCAAATCAGTCCTTCAACTTGAAATGGATAATACTCTTGAATGTTCCCAAATCACTGGTTTTCCACTTCATATTTCAAAGTGCCTAGTCATGAATATCACCACGAAGTCCAACCTCAATCTGAAACCGATGGTTGCTAACTCCAGCACCATCCTGACGATAGTCAATGAAGATTCTGGGGGTCAATGAACACTTCGACAATCTGTGATAGGAGGCTCACATCAGCGATGTGGCCAATGAAGGTTCTGAGGGTCAATGAACATTTCGACAATCTGTGATAGGAGGCTCACATCAGCGATGTGGCCAATGAAGGTTCTGCGGGTCAATGAACTCTCCGACAATCTGTGATAGGAGGCTCACATCAGCGATGTGGCCAATGAAGGTTCTGAGGGTCAATGAACTCTCCGACAATCTGTGATAGGAGGCTCACATCAGCGATGTGGCCAATGAAGGTTCTGAGGGTCAATGAACATTTCGACAATCTGTGATAGGAGGCTCACATCAGCGATGTGGCCAATGAAGGTTCTGAGGGTCAATGAACATTTCGACAATCTGTGATAGGAGGCTCACATCAGCGATGTGGCCAATGAAGGTTCTGAGAGTCAATGAACACTCCGACAATCTGTGATAGGAGGCTCACATCAGCGATGTGGCCAATGAAGGTTCTGAGGGTCAGTGAACACTGCGACAATCTGTGATAGGAGGCTCACATCAGCGATGTGGCCAATGAAGGTTCTGAGAGTCAATGAACACTTCGACAATCTGTGATAGGAGGCTCACATCAGCGATGTGGCCAATGAAGGTTCTGAGGGTCAATGAACTCTCCGACAATCTGTGATAGGAGGCTCACATCAGCGATGTGGCCAATGAAGGTTCTGAGGGTCAATGAACACTTCGACAATCTGTGATAGGAGGCTCACATCAGCGATGTGGCCAATGAAGGTTCTGAGGGTCAATGAACTCTCCGACCATCTGTGATAGGAGGCTCACATCAGCGATGTGGCCAATGAAGGTTCTGAGGGTCAATGAACTCTCCGACAATCTGTGATAGGAGGCTCACATCAGCGATGTGGCCAATGAAGGTTCTGAGGGTCAATGAACTCTTCGACAATCTGTGATAGGAGGCTCACATCAGCGATGTGGCCAATGAAGGTTCTGAGGGTCAATGAACTCTCCGACAATCTGTGATAGGAGGCTCACATCAGCGATGTGGCCAATGAAGGTTCTGAGGGTCAATGAACTCTCCGACAATCTGTGATAGGAGGCTCACATCAGCGATGTGGCCAATAGGGTATCAAAGCTTCGTAACTGACGAAGATCGAACCGCAACAGCGATCTGATAAGACGGGTCTACTGTACTGTGATTAGACCACTGTCACATGCCTCTCACTTTTCAATCTTTTAAACGATTTCTTGAAGGTAGAAGAACGTGCAGAGAAGTTAATTCAAGACTGTTCGACGAACCGGTCCGGATGATATCAGCGCTGTGGGAGAAGCGATTTGTAGACGCTTGTTCGAGAAGATAGCGCGCAATGATAATCACTCACTAAGAGCTCTTTTCGATTCTCGCATACCCTCACATCAAACCTCACTGACTTTGAAGAAGCCAATGGCGAGGACGAAGCGATTTGCTAGCTCCTTAATTAGATTTTGTTAAATGTTTTACTTATTTCTTTTTAATTTTAACAGACGGAAAATAGCTGCGCGTCTTGGTGGATTTGAACCACCGACCTCTGGCATTCTAGGCCAATGCTCTACCAACTGAGCTATCGACGAGCGACAGAACGACATAAGTCCTCAATTGAAGAACCCGCGTAAGAGAATCCGATAGCTTCATCCTCCAAGACAACATAGCATTAACCGTCAAGCCAAACTACTGAAGCAAGTTATCAGTAATTTATTATGATTATTAATGCATTCGGTCTGTCATTTTTGTGATTCGTGTTGTACTGGGCGTGCTGCATCCAAATGTATGCCTATAAAATAGTTAATTATTAACAGAAGTGCAGAAATGAGCACCTAGTTAAGAAAAACATGAGTTCGGCAACTTAAGAGCAGATAATCAAAGGTTTGATAATTCTATTTAATGAGACAACGCATAGTTTAGTCCAATGATCTCAAGTGTATTATGTGAAAAAATATCACACGGAAATTTTCATGAATTCCTAGATCATTAAATATCACACATAGCCTACATCGTTTCAAGAGCTGGGGTACAGCGGAAAAGGTCTGTTAGCCTGTTGCTATAAGCACATAAAAGAATTGCTTCAAAATTTTGTGAAATGGAAGCTTGGATTGGAGGCTTGTTTGTTTCATATAATAGGCTACATCGACGAATTCCATCAATCTGCCACTGTCCATTGATGTTGATGCCCCGATTGTTGGTACAATGCTCAATAACCTGCAACAGCAAGATTTCGCGACTTCTGTCTTGAGTATTGATTAAATGGCGCAGAATTCTCTTAATCATTGATCAACCCCGGAGGCCATGTTTGATTCTTGATACTGCTATAAGTTCACTCATTCTTTATCAGAGAGGAAGTCTCAAAATGCACAATTTTTAGTTGACAAACTTTGAATACCATTAGAGTTAGAAGGACCATTGAACAATTTATGGATTTTATCAAGCTTGAGTCATGCTATCTTGAATATGATGTGTCATGATATATTTCAAGAATGTGGAGATTCAAAATAGTCTTGCTTTCCATGTCCGTCAATAGGATCTGAGTAGTGGGTTAAAAAGCAACAATTTGACACCATTTATGGAGTGGTAGGCTATAAACAGAATTGATGAAATTCACGCCATCTTCATGCGCTAAATGACACGAATGGAAATGAATGGATTTGGATATTTCCATGGACTTCTGCATGGATTTCCATAGCATCTAGAAATCTATGGCTATTGCCTAACATATTCTGTGTATTATGTAACAAACGGAAACCATCAGATATCACACTTCGAATTACAGGTACAACTGCGTTATGATAGACATCATCAGGGACATCTACGATACAAGATATCTAACATTCATCATAGATTTCCATGTTATCAGACAATATTTTCAAGCATTATCCTACAACAAACATCCTGTTCATATTGCTTGAAATATCATTTGATATCCTATACAAAACTTTTAGTCACATGACTTTCAATACCTAGATATCGCTGTGGAATGAACCTGAAATGATGCCTAGATATCGCTGTGGAATGAACCTGAAATGATGCCTAGATATCGCTGTGGAATGAACCTGAAATGATGCCTAGATATCGCTGTGGAATGAACCTGAAATGATGCCTAGATATCGCTGTGGAATGAACCTGAAATGATGCCTAGATATCGCTGTGGAATGAACCTGAAATGATGCCTAGATATCGCTGTGGAATGAACCTGAAATGATGCCTAGATATCTCTCTGTTGAGTAAACCTGAACTGATCCTCTATCTAAATATTATCGACTGTCTATCGGCAAGGAAAAAATATTTCAACTTTCAGTTATGCGGGTTCTTTCCTGATTCAAATCACTTCCCTTTGCAAGAAGAAACATTCACGTCCGGGATCACTATTTGCATTGATTGCGATCAGTTAAGAAATCAATGTCTGAAAGTCGCTGGAATTGCGACTTGTGAAGTAGCCGGTTCCATGCGCGCAGCCTCTGCATGTGAACATATCTGTGTCACTCAACCGAAGCCGATCTATTCAGCAAGCGGTGTACTCAAAGCGGCTACACGCCCATTTCAGCACTCAAATGTCGGGTCGCAACATGACGTCAACAATGTCAGATCTTGGCTCATGGGTGTCATTCTTGAAAGATGGAGTCAGATGTTGGTCTGACACTCGTTTTGAAGATTCAAATAGAATTTGATGAGGAGAACCGTTTCTTCCGCAAATAAAAAGATGGTTATCGAGAATAACTCATTTCTTCTACTTTGCGGTTGTTTTTCATTACGTATTTCCTGTTGATCTTTGATTGAATAACATTGTCGTCACCAGATGGTGTGTGACGTTGGCCACCGCTAAATCCTGTCTTATCTATTGTATAAGACATTCAACGATGTCATGTAAGAAATTTACGACCAACCAGTCTTGTTGCACGAAGTTTCATCGCTAGAAAGAAATCATAAAAGTTGTTCGTCATTTAGAGGGAAAGTAACGAATATTTTGTTGATTTTATTTTCTTTAACCGCTGCAGATACAAGTTAGACCATTGTCTCGTTTCTGCTCATGCCAATCCCTAACTTGGGACTTTTTCAAGCATCAAATGAAGTAAATTACTTCACTGTTTTTGTACAATAAGCTGAAAGTGGTATAATTTGGTAAAAGTTTGAAATAAATCATTTTATTTGTCTTTGAACTGTTTAACTCCTTTGCCTGAAAATGGAAACACAATTTTTGCTACATTTTAATTTTTTTAAAATCTTGCCGAACTACAGCGATTTTTAGGTCATATTTTGGTCACATTTTGAGTTTTTTAGGTCATACTTGGTTATATTTTTAGCTTTGTTAGGTCATATCTTTCCAATTTTTACGTCATGAAAAATTGCCCCAGTGATGACAACTATTGTTGAGTAGAGAAATAATGGTCAATTCAAGTGGCGTTGTCGTCCATGTAAATCCAGTCAGAAGAAGGATCACATAATTGCCACGACAATAGAAGAATGTGCCTTTGCAAGACATTCACAATCCATCGGAATTCATGTGATCCCTTTGGATATGGAGTTCAGTTCGGTCATTCATCCATATGGCTGCCCAAATCAACAATCTTCCACCTTCTTCATTCATCAGGAATCGCGTCACATTACTTCATCCAAACTCTCAAACGGCCATCACGACCTCTGAGACAGACAGAAGCTTCATCACAGTAAACAATTCGATTCCAGTGAGAATGCCAGTGGCAATGTTGCATCGCCCACTTCAGCCTCAAACTCTTGTGGTTGGCGGTCAATTCGATCCCTGACGGAATACAGATGTTACTATTATCGTGAAATTTGCCTGTTAAATACATGCGCAAAATCAATAACGAATTTCCGTTCGGTTCGGATTGAGATTTTCCTTGAATTCTTCGGATAGAGTGAATTTGTAACAACCACAAGCTTCTAGCTCACATAATGCAACAAACGCAGATGATATGATATACTCTGTTGTAGTGGCATGCCAGTCGCGTCCCCACATAGCTAGTCAATAATGGCAATGACATATCTGTGATGCAGGTCAAAGTTCTGAAAAGCAAACTGTAACAATACTATTGCCGAGTGAACACTATCATTTGAAATGAGAGAATTATGAACAATTCAACAAAGAGTTTTAACCGGCTTGAACTGATGAATTTGTCAACGCACCAATTTGAAGCCATTTCTGACATTTTTGCTTGCAAATGGATAACATGTTGATATGATACAAATAGCTGTTTAGAGTTCACTGGAACCCGACATTTCTTTCCTTTCAGATATTCATCCTGTTGGAAAACGAGGAAGTTCGTGCATTCTCCGGACAATGTCTTGAGTTCATCGAACTGTTAGATACCTGATATCATTCAAGAACCTGCGTGGAGGCCTTGAGCTCCCTTTGCCCTCATGGTTGAAAAATATGCCCTTATCTCGGTGAGAGCGTTTCCGTACGCGGGTACTTGACACTCTAAACCGCATAAATGCAATAATAGTTTGTGTGACGTACGTTGTCTGTAGTTGTGCGATTATCGTTTGAGTGCAATAACCAGGAACTTTTTGTCATCATCAGCTGTCGCTACAAATGTAATGATAGGTATTCCTTATTCCTACGATAGAATAGTCCTTATAATGTTGCACGTTTTCGTCGTTTAGTTCGGTTCTTGGATGTAAATCTATTTATGTGGAAGAAAGTTATTGTAAAATATTATTGATGAAATGGCTATGTAGTCAGCGTATTATAGCGTTATAGCGTTACAAGAGAGTTAGAACGCTGACTACATAACCATTTCATCGACAGTATTAACAGTAAATGAAAGTCGGTCAACTAGATAGTCATTTAGAATTGATCGGATTGACCGATTACCTCATTTAGCAGCTTTGCAATCCACAATAACAGCACAATTAGAATGATTGAATATTGAGTTACTCCCTCAGTTGAAAAATTGGGAGCAGATCTGAATAGCTGCATTGTTTTCGCTTGTGTTTGTAAAAAGCTGCATTTATTAATTATTGCAGGCGCGCTAACTTACGCGATTTACCAGTAGTGTGCTTAAAGTGATATTTAATGACTGTCAGTGTTGGCAAAAACCCACCCCTATTTAAAAAAACCCAAACAACCCATGGGTGCATCCACCAGTTGACAGACGTACGATCGAATTTGAGATAGATATTGATAGTAGGTTATGTCCGATGTCAAATCGTAAGCTCAACGGTGCATTCTAATTCAAGTATGAATTTACTCAGATTATAATATTTCTTAATTATCTGAAATGCACGTCTTGTTCTTTTTATACTACCGAGACAATTCTTTCGGTATGAGATGAGAAGACATAATTCAGGTTTAACGTCCAAATCCGTTAATAATGATGTATCCACATGAAATTATTAATATGTAAGTAACTTTGACATCAGTAGATGATCTAGTTTATCTGAACGTATGATATCACGTGTATGATTTCGTTATACTAAAATCAATGATCCATAATGTTCATAGCAAGAAGTGTGGCTATTACAAAAATTACTAAAAATGTATGGAAACTCTAACGATCGTGAAAATTGAATATATAACAGACTGATTAAAGCAGCACCCAGAAACAGCAATATAGAATGCTCCGTAGCCGCTCCTTTAGAACTGTAATTAAAACAATTAACTAAACGGTCGTTCATGTTGAGGTTCCTATGTGATGGTATACAACTTGCATTTAAAAATCCCGGAACACAATCTGCTGTTTTAGATAGCCCAAACTCCTATTTAAAAAGCCCAAAACCCTCGGGTTTTTTAAATACACCAACTCCGATAAATGCCCGTCGAAAATTTCTCTAACTTGCTAATTGCAAGTCTCATTAGCAGTGCATGTCTTCGTTTGCTCAACAGAGTGCTTACAACATCACGGGGGTATTGCTTGCGTGTGGCATGTAGCTTACAGATTCAGCAATCCTCAAAAATTAACAGAAAGGCATCTTTCTTTTGTCGTGTCTCCTGATGTAATTATTGATCTCTCCGATAATGCAGATTCATTGATAAACGCCTCCACCAGGGTTTCGGAGCCGTGGTCCAGCTGCCACGGCCCCGGCTCCAACCCGACACTTCGACTTATATTCGGGCCGCGAGCGTGAGACAGAAAATGAGACTCTCAGAGGATGATGTACACCATATAGCTACTACGAAACTGCACATCTCTCGAGGTCTACCCGGTGCCACTTCGTCTCAGACAAGATCAAAAAAGCAGATCCAATGGGAAGCAGACTGAAGTTTTCTATAAAATGACGTTTGTCTTTTCTGTGATTATGTGAGAAGTACTTCAGTAAGTGCAGAACCATCTCTAGACCATGCAGCTCATGTGCATGCCATTGTTCAAGAAGCTAAACAAATCTATTTGTCTCAACTAGTTATTCTCTGTCGTCAAACACGGCATCTTGATTAACTTATGCTGATAGTAACTGCCTGTAAATACATTTTCCTATACATCGCCGATCGGAGGCATAAACACAAACACGTTAAAAAATGACTCGAAGATATTCCATGCTAAAAATGTTGGCTAATGACCTAGCTGATGCTTCCCACTTAAAACTATTTATGAGGCATGAGTCTCACAGGGAGCCATGAAAATGTTCTCTATTTTTAAGGGACTGATTGAAGTTTCTGATTTAGTTCTTACCACGACCGCTTTTGCACTTAATCAAAGGCAGGATTGTTGCATTCTTGTAGAGTGAGGCATTATTAATTAAAGAGAGGTATTTTAATCAGACCCATCGGCCACTGTGAAAGGGTTTTCAAAAACTTCAATTCGCATCCACTTGGATTTACGTATGTCATTTTGATCCAGGTGGAACTCGACAGAATTCGAAGCAGCCATGGATAGGGTGCACTATATTCTCCGTAAGTCCGATTTTCAGCCTCGTTCTCCGCAGAAACTCGTGCTACCGGTCAGATGAGATGATCAAACCACATAAATCAAGTGAAACAATTGGATACTACCAAGCTGAACCAAAATTCTTTTTTATATCAAAAGCATTTCTTTAGAAGTATTTCATTGGAAATGAGGCCTGAGGCACCAATGAATTATCAATGCATTATTGAGAGAAGAATGATTAAAAGCCAGTTATGGACTTTACCAATAAGTACATTGAAAAGTTGAGGCGAGAATGCATGTATATCTTATTCGCTAAGAGCTTCTCGCCCGACAGTTCTGTTTTCGGTTGAAACACAATCTTAGGAAAGTCCGCGATCTCCTATAAAATCCAGATAAATGATAGTAGGCGTCGTATTGAGAGGAAATGCGATTGACGACAATTATGACACAGTTGCATTCGTTTCAGCTACATTGTCAAATATCACTTTATCTTGCAATGTGACTGAATTCAAACACTCCTTAGGAAGCATAAGTCTTCTGAAATGGCCTTTACTTTGTAGCCGGTATATATCTGTCGTCTTGGATGGCAAAAATTATATGGTCGTCTTAGATGCAGGAGTTCCTCAAGGGTCAATTCTGGGACACACTCTTTTTCTGCTGTACATCAACGACCTCCCAGGCTGCCTAGTGAGTACATTGATGATGTATACAGATGACACTCTTCAATTCCAATGAGCGACTCGCCAAGAACACTCAGCAGCGTCAGCAGTTATGCGACGTTCTTAATGAACACTTACGCAGGGTCTCAGAATGGGGCGCCAATTGGCTTGTTTCCTTCAGTCCTTCAAAAACTCAGAGTATTCTGCACTCACGACTTAAAGGAGATGATGATGATCATAGCATTAAGATGTCAGATAAAAGGATCAGAGAACAAGATTCCATCTCCTTCCTTGGATTGGCGGTTATGAAGGACTTGTCATGGAAACCGTGCAACCAGTTCATCTTCCACCACAGACTGTCTGCTATCTTTGCAAGTCCACTATTCGTCCTTTGATGGAGTATTGTTGTCATCTGTGGGCCGGCGCCCCACAAACACATCTTAAGCTCCTGGAACAGGTTGAGAAATTCGTCAAGAATATTCGGGTGAAAAACTTGCTAACAAGTTACAGTCGCTTCCCGTGCTCATATGCTATCATGTGAGCTTAGAGCGCGCACGTACTGTGAGTCGCTCGAAAAGCTTTTTTGTTCGCACGGCACAGCTTTGGGATCAGCTTCCCCACACCACTTTCCCTGACCAATACAATCTTGATACTTTCAAGAGGTGTGCGAACAGGTTTCTGATGGGGACAGCTTAAACAGATTAGAAGATCAATTTTTTCATTTTACTTATTTAAAATAATACGATTCATCACTTTTTCATTAAGTAAACCCCTAGCTTCGTTTTTGTCTCATGTCTGTGCTAGCGGTGAAAATTCTGTAAAAAAATGCGTCTGCTTCTTTGCGGGTAGCTGTGGCTGTTCATTCCCCTTGTGTAATGTTCCCATGATGAAATTAGGTGAGAGTTGACATCAATGTCAACCTTGAAGTCGTTTTGCAAATATTTGCTGGCCATTGCTGGGACTTGGGCTTTGTTCTCAGGTTTTTCACCTAGGCTTTTGCCAAACGTTCGCATGATTCAGGCAGAACAGAATCACTTAGTATTATTCTCCGCAATCGAACGGCGTGTAGCTTCATTCCCTGTGCGATCGATTACGGCATTCAATTGAAGAATTCTTAACTCTACTTTCTATGGGCTTGTGCCGTTTGGATTAGCGATTGTTGGCAGTCGTTAAAAATGGTAGTTTATTATTACCCTGATGTGTTCTGTAGAGTCGTCTGTCTATGTCTTATCTGCATATCAACTCCAACTGTCTGTCTGGTACCCGTATATTCACCGGTTACGCTTCCCAAGCAGAATGTTCTGACCTTGAGATAATGATTTTTTATCCACCTTCTTGACTGTTGATCAAGGGTTCTTCACTTACAATTTTATTCTTTTTTCTCTGTAATATTGCGCACCATATTCGTCATAATCTTTCCATGTATTCGAAGCCTTCTTTATTCTCATGCGATAGTAAAATTCAGTGAATTTTTCAAGAGAGAGAGAGAAGTATTGCTACATGTAATATAATCAGGCTTGCAATTGCAATTACTGTAATTAGTAGTTATAGTCAATTACATTTTCTGATGACTTATTTCTCATTGTAACCAATTACAATTTTAGCCATGTAATTGAGAAGTGATTCCAATTACTTTGCAGTCAGAACTGTAAAACATTCATTCAACATGAAGTATAAATTGCTTTATTTTCCTCGTTGATAATGCGAGAGATGCTTTGATGTGTACCAGTGTTGCAATTGCCGATAACTTTTGTAAAGAAATTTAAGACGAACCATTGTCAAAATCTGAATAGAGAATCTTAGATAAGGATCTGAATTAAGGTCGCAATCTTCAGTACTCATTGAAGAAAAACCAAGCAATTTGTAATTGCAATCAATTATATTGAAAGACACACAATTAATTATTGTGATCAATTGCATTGCATAAGTAATTGACACAACTCTGCATAGAACATTTGATGTTGAAAGAAATATTCATCCTGTGTTCATTGCCGCTTAGTGTTGGAGTTTTCTTAAAGTTGTTTAGCGTAACAAATATTACGTGTATATTCTACAAGACATTTTTATTGATAGATGCAATGTTGCTGTGAACTGCTTCGCTTGATCGAAATTTGAGCTCGGGACTTTCCCTTGCACATCGATTTAAACCAAAATGCATATAAGAATGGGAAAATATCAGTTCATAAACGGCAAATTCATAGTCCAGTTAACTCTTGGTAGGGCGAACTTCGCCCCCCCCTCCTGCTGATCTACCAAACAGTTGCAGCCACAGAATTAAATATTTTGTTTATCTGCTTCGGTTTGCTAGAAGTGTGATTAATACGAAATTGACGGCACATTGAGGAACCCATTACGTGGGCAAAAAGGAGTTCCTAATACCTTATAGAGATAGGAAAAAAAGTCGTGCGTCGCTTGCGGAGTAATGTGAGTTCCAGCAAAGTGCTTCGATTGCCAAAATTCCTTCAGATTCGAAGAATTTAGATCATTGCCCACAAGTTTTCTCCATAGTGTTGGCCCTTCAGATCATAATTAAAGAAAGTAGCAGGCGTACGAAAATTAGTTCACTTGATGATTTCACATCCTCTCCTCGGCATTGCTCGCTGTATAGTGCATACATTGAATCGAATGTTAGCCAAGAAGGCGATGTGTGTTTTGGTGTGTGCGAAGTGATATCACAGCACGCACGCATCTCTCACTGGCTCTGGTGTCCTCCGCTGATAGCTTATTGTTTGCCATTTCCAATAGCAAGCGATACATGAATTATCCATTCGAGAAGGAGCAAGTTGTTTAATTCTGTGATGTGCCATTTTGATATTAAGACTACATACAACTCTTCCCTTCTAGGAAACCGAAGCGCGCGCAGATGAATCTAATTCTGTGGTTGCACCAATTTTGTCAAACCAGACATCAATCGAAGGGGCATTGAAAGGGATTCAGAAAAACAGCATTATTTTAAGTCATCCCCTGACAACAAAAACTAATACACCAGACACTAATAGAAAGATCTGGTTAAGGTGGTTGATAAAATTATGATTATTTATCGTTAGGAGATTACATCATTTTATTAGATGAAGTTAAAGGTCAAATAATTCAGATTTTTGGTTCACCTCAAATATCACTAAAACTGCACATTTTAGTTTTCTAGTTTCTGTAGGTGAAGAAGCGCCCTATTCTGTGAACTTTTATCGAAACACTGAGGGTGAAAGCAACATGATTCTGAGAATTTTCAATAATTGCTGATTGGATGCTGACCTAAAAAGTACAAAAATAATATAGAGTCATATTTGAAATCTGAATTTCAAACTTAAAATGTGCATACATAATAAGCAGATAATTTCAAATTCAAAAACTTTGTATTTGTAAATATCTTGAGATTCATAGGAAGAATCCTCTATGTACTCTCAACTTATTTCATCAGGAATTGATACCGCAATATACATTGGAAGTGAATATATACCCAAGTCAGCCAAAATATTCCAGCATTCAGATTTTAAAATAGATTTCAAGCCAAAAGTATTGCGCAAAATTTATTTTCCTTCTGTCAAAAGTTCCATAATCCGTGGAAGCCATTAGAAATCTGATGGCCATAGTTAGCTTGGTTCAAAGGATATTCAAAATATTCTCCAGGGGGCGGGGAGAAAATCGGACCCCCAAGTGGTAAGCAGCTTGAATATCCCGTTTATCAGTTCAGTTGCTCACAAGTAATCGGTAGAAGTTCGAATGCACTGGTCATATCAAGGAACCTCATGCGTATGCCGACCGGTCTATAGACGTCGAAATTATGCGCATGATGCCCAAATAACTAGACACAATTGCCCTACACCGAATAAGCAGGTGGTCTGAGACCGACTTGAAGTTAATCTTGGCCAACATCTGTACTGTTCTGAAATTCTCTCTGAGCTGGTCTTGATAGATTTATTGCGACAATCGTTCCTGAAATCTTTGAAGACCTACAATGGACGGAAATTAATTGAGGACAGGTCAAGCTCAATGTTCATGTTTAAAGTGGCAGATCTGAAATTGTTTAGACAGAAAGACACAGTCTTATGAGCCACTATTGTCTTGACTGTCTTCTCTTAGTGAGACTGCAATAGTCAACAGTATGAAAATGTTGTTAGGCCTACTGTGTTGATTTTGCAGGTAGGATAGTTTTATTACGCAGATTGAACTTACTTACTTTTTACTTTCTCCTTTTAACGTCTGCTTTTCCTCCTTGGTGAGGGTTGGACGTGATGAGACTCCTCCAACGGGCGCGGTCCTGTGTGTCTTCCACTGTCAGCCTCAGCTCCTTCATGTCTTCCTGGATGGTCTGCAGCCATGATCTTCTTGATCTGCCACGTGGCCTGGGACCTTCGACAGCCACGTTGAGCACGCGATGAATCGGCTCCTCCTCTGTCCTCCGTTTCACGTGCCCGAACCACCTCAACCTGCGTTCTCTGAGTACGACCTCCAGCTGTTTGAGGCCGCACCTGTACACACAGACAATTGTTTCAATCAACGTAACTTCACAGTGCAAGCGCTCGGCTATTATTATTAACATCATATGGGATGAGGTGCTAGCTGACTGAAGTGAAAACTCGCATTTGGTGGGAATAGGCCGGGAGTTGTCGACAATCTAGATCGGCCGATTCGCGCACAGGGACATGACAAATCTACAATTCTTGAGCGCGGGTTGAGGTTAGGTCTCCGACCGGCTCCGATCCGGTTTTCAAAGCTTGTGATCCGGATCCGGTTACCCTCTGATCTGGATCCGATCCGGTTATGATCCGGTGATTTTATAAGTAGTATGTACTTAATGGTGCGCATATTTCTATGTTCGTGCTCGGAACCTAGCAGAAAACTTGAATAGAATTAATAAACTTTCTTGATAATAGAGACTTATCACAGGCTTCTATCTTAATCTTGCATTATTCATTGTCGGCATTTTTGATTATTATGACGCGTACAGTCATTAAACAACATTACTACGACTTCCGCTTCAAATGATAAATGCTATCTTCTAGCGTCGTATATGTCATGAATTTCATTTTTTTCTCCATAGCAAAACGACGCGCTGATGGGCAATCGATGCGAGTAGCCTTAAGCTGATTGGTAGTGCATGCATGTTCGTGATCTGAGCCAACCAGAGGACCATAGATTTAGACCAGTAAAGCAGATTGGTTGTTTCCCTTATTCCCCAATGAGCACCAATGATGCGTATTTAGTTCTGCAGTAGAAAGGAGATCTTATACATCAGTAGCCTACACAACCTTGATCAGTCCTTGTATACTGCTGATCACATTTCCGACTTTTGCCGGATCACCGGATCCGATGATCCGGTCGGAGCCTTAGTTGAGGTGTACCTTCGTGAAGCGTGAGAGTCGATGCTAGGGAGGAGTGCTCATAACCTATATTACACGGGGCCTTGCACATTTTTGACATTACTGAGGCTATGACATGTAAGACTCTAATTTTTGCGACGTTTTCCTTCTCAAAAACTCGAAATCCGCAGTAAAATATGGTCAAATGCGTTGACGCTCGTCTCTTGTCAATAAAGATGGAAGTGGCATTCTTGGAAGAGGAGCATCTTAACATGTTCCGCTCTGGAGTATGTCAAAGGTGAAGGCTGATTGAATATAGGGCTCGATTGCTCTTTGAATTCTTTATTTGTCATTTGTAGAGTCGTTCAGATTTTCATGTGCGTCTTCAGTTAATTATCAAATTTAACGTTGATAAATCGAATGTGGGCATTGCTGAAAAGTGTCAAATACAACTTCAAACCGGATGAAACCAGTCAGTCGATCTCAAGATCATTCTATGACATACCTGTTCTACTGCGTATGCACAATAATGCATCTCTTACGTAATTGAAAAGTTCTAATTGTTCTTTTGTAAGTGAATGAGATATATTAAGACAATTAAAGTCATCTATTAATTCCTGAACTTTAAATAATTTCATCATACAATCACAACAGTTCAATAGAAATCGTTTCTGATGGCGCTTGAGATTTTATCAAAGTTCCTGTGCTGCTGAAAGTAGCCTCTTTCCATCGATGATAAGGGTATTGTATTTTTGAACAGCTGCCCTCATACATTCTACCAACTGCGCCGTTCGATCGTCAACAAGTAGACATTCCAGCCATTATGTATTCAGAATATTTTACACTGACGTCACTAAGGTCATTTACTAGTAATTTCATAGTGTTAAGGAAATCAACATTGTAATCCGGTCGAAGTTCAACAACATGTTGCGTCAAATGTACTTAGATCAGAGCATGGACGTTGGTATCTGTCAGAGCGTTCTATCAACATCACGTATATTATACTTTTACATATTTCTGTGCATGTGTTGAAAAGTTGACATTACCATAGCCCTCAAAGAGCATGAGCATTACTACACAGTCACTGGTCAGCTTTACAATCTTTGCGGTCAACACTTCTGCAGATGGTGAACTTTTGTACTACGAAGTGTATTTATGACATGCTTTTATTTTATGTATCATTTTGATTTTAAGTACTTAAGATACTTAACAAGTGGCCAAATGCAGCATTTGAAACGAAGGAGTATTATAATGTGCTCAATTGAATCATATCGACCTTGTGCAAAAATTCGAAATTGTTAAACGATTTATTATTAACGCAATTATCAACATCACCGATATTTTGGTTTTATGTCAATATTCGATAAAATTGACTCCTTCCAACGTCGTATCTTTTACTCCTGTTATTTTCTTTATTATAAGCGCTTCTTTTCATTTTTAAGTCGCTATTTGGTTAATTAATAGAATGCAACAAATACTGGACACTAAAGTATAATTATGATCAAATTTCAATTCAAAAAGTCTTTTTTGCAATGTGTAGATACATTTCTAAGTATGACTTTGGACTTCTTAATGTCATGGAATGGCCGATAAATAGGACGCTAGGATATCTGACATCCTCCAGATGGAGATGCAATCGCAGAAATAAATTACCTTCACTCGAATAAAAAGTCTTCTTCAATACTCTGAGCGATATCATTGTCTTGATCGCTGCGCTCTCTCGACAATGGTATCGCTCCTCATACTGAAAAGTTGACCTTTTAATCTTCGTGAAAATAATTATTCTGCAACGGAATTTATGCATCTGGTGGCAGATGCTTGAACGCTTTGAACTTATTCGTCATTCATTTTTGTGTGATCAAATATGTGAAGGAATTTTTAGAAGAATTTTCATGTGATAGGTATAATTGAAATGTTTGACAAATTTATTTAAGAAAAAACACTTATCGCTTGTCGGTTTGACGAGTATGCTCCTTTGGATTCTGCTACAGATGTCCATGCGAGTACATTTTAGAAGGTAAAGGATCGCAAGTAATCACAATGTGCGTACTATTGTTTTCTTTTTAATTTGAAGTTTTGACACGATGACGGTTCTTGTTAAAGAATCAACAAGCAGATGCTGTCCATTTTGGTCTCACTAGCTCAAGGAAAGCGAAGTGTCGGGTCTCCTTGGTTTCCTCCTTTCCTCCTGATACTTTCTCTAGCCGCAATTAGCCTTCTTCGGCGAATTTGATTCTCAGCTGCATGAGGCTGCAACTGAAGAGGGAATGACCTATTTGTGACTCGGTTTCTCCACTTAGCGGTACGATAGCTCAGTTGGTTAAGAGCCACGCTTCAGCACGGAAGTGCACAAGGTCCAGGGTTCGAGTCTGTCCGCCTAAAGGACGGACCACCGCTCACACTGGAGGTGGTAGGATAGCTCAGTTGGTTAAGAGCCACGCTTCAGCACGGAAGTTCACAAGGTCCAGGGTTCGAGTCTGTCCGCCTCAGGAGGCACCACCGCTCACACTGGAGGTGGTAGGATAGCTCAGTTGGTTAAGAGCCACATTCCAGCACGGAAGTGCACAAGGTCCAGGGTTAGAGTCTGACACCGCTCTCACTGGAGGTTGTTAGCTCTGCTCTGGTGAGATTTGCAAATGTGTGAAGGTTGCCCCACCTAGCCACTAGCTTCCTAGAATGGCTTCGTGCCTTGGGTGGGACAGGTATGAATAAAAAATTGAAAATTGCGATTTCTTATGATACACTGTAAGAAGGCAGTTGCTGGTATGCTACACGTATGCTTCTTCTCTGTGCTGAAGAACAAGCTTCTCACACACCTCGTAGAAAGGAGCTGGCCGTACGCCTGGGATGTCCTAGCTTCATCTCAGACTGCTACTCCCATTTCAACCATACTCCAAAATTCCAGTCATTACCGCTTCGAAGGTAAGGAGATCTCTCAACTGACTGAATTCATAAACCTCCTGCAAGGAGAGACAGCTGAATGATCCATCATTTGGGATATTGATTGGTCATCCCAGCTTCAAGCCAAGTTTAACGAGTCATCCGAATCATGTCTTTGTGTTAAGGTTGAAGTCTTCGAAAGTTCATTTTTAAAGTCATGCAATACTTTCCGAGTGTCCAGGCGCATGTTCTCGACAGCAAGGAAGCCGCGTTCTTTTGTAGAATTGGAAAATTGTTCTGTGTTAGTGAAATATCTTGGCAGCTTCCTTGATATGCTGCTATCACATACATGTGCACCAGTCTATGTGCCGAGTGGTCAAACAAAGAGGCGAAAATATCCTCGTGTGTCTCGATCTATTTCAGCGGAAGTAGGAAGTTCGAGTGGATAGACACCTGCCAGATGAATTGTCCCTATCTGACCAACGGCCTGACCTAGTGTTGATCGATGCAGTAGGGAAGAGAATGATTGTGGGCGAACTAACCGCTCTCTGGCAAGAGAACGTTGAGGATGCCCATAAGAGGAAAACTGCCAAATATGAAGAACTTACTAAAGGGATTCGGAAACAAGGGTGCAAATATGAGTTCATGCCCTTTGAAGTGAGATGCCGCGGTTTTGTTGCTCCATCGTTCAGGAAATGTTTTGCTAAAGCCGGTGTTAAAAACGTAAAGATTGCCATCAATAAGTTGAGTGCAAAGGCGGAAGAAGGAAGCAGTTTTGTGGTAAGGGCCTGGGCGCAACGAGCTGTTGCGGACCCAGCATCCTGAGAGATCCTGAGCTGAATAGGTCGAATTCTCGGTGACGGATGGCGCTCAGCTGATGACTCATGTCATTTTTGGGTGCAGCGGTTGCTGTTTCACTAACCTCCTTGATATACTGAGTCACATACATGTACATCAATCTTCAGAGAAGTCTTGACTATTCATGTTCTATACTCCTTGACGAATTGTGCTGACAGCATATTGGTTCCAAACAGAGTAATTGCAAGGAATTGCTTCTGAACCCCGAATAAAAAGGCATATGCACTCTATATGTGGAGAAATAGTCCCCAAGCGACTGTTGTAGTGCACTACACGCTGTCTTACAGAAACAAGATTCTTGAAATAGAATCCGCAGATTCTGAAAATAAATTATCTTTGTCCTCTTATCCAGTAGAGGTTGCCATGCCTACATTAAAGAGTTTCGCATTCTAGTGGTGCCTCAAATACAGTCACTTAAGCCTTATTTGGACATCAGTGCCCGTTTTGCTATTATAGAATCCGACAATGACACTGTCATGAAGTTCTGTAAAATGAAATGAACGTCTTTCAACACTCCCACGTGCTCCATTCATTCCCTGGTACGGCTACTGTGTTTCCGCTTTTTTAGCCAGCAATGATCATCAGTTTCTGTTTGTAGAAACTCACACCAAAATCTTGCATCGTCAAAGTGTGCTGCATTGGCTTTCTATAAGCGCTAACTCTCTGATAACAAAGCATGCAAGACGCACTGTGATGGCAGAAAGACCAACTGCTTTAATCAATGTTGAATTCAGAAAAGCAAAGAATTAACTTAAAATTGTCGATTATCTATGTAAGAAGATTATAGCCGTAGAATGTATTTATTACTGATGAAAGCATTTTTATCGTCAGAGGTTAATATAGCATGAAATTGACATTATAGAATTGCAAATGCTATAAAAATGACACCGTAAAATCAAGATTTTCCAGGGTATTCAGTTTTTCATAAAATCCGGAAATTGACCGCAAAATGTATTGGACTTCACATTTCTCTTATAAGTGCAGTGAGGATGATAAATAGGGTGGGCATTGGCCACCGACAACTTCAAAATGTGCTACCTCAAATCATGAGATACAATGAGAACCGCTAGTTTCTACTGAGGCAAATTAGGACCCTGTAGAACTCTCTCAGAGGTGAAAAGTTGTTGACATGGTCTGACTTGGGAGAATTGTCCATGCGTAGAGCGACATGATGTCCTGATGCTTCCGTCTAAAATAACAAGATTTTCTGTTAATCATCGATGATGTAATGATGTAATTATGAATCATTCGAGTCAATCACAACTTTAATATCAGCAGTGACTCTGTACGTGCAGATAGAATGAGACGAACTCGTGATATAAAAATGTCAGCGTTCATTCTAATGTTGTGCAGATGATGCTACGAAATTCCATGCAAATATGATAACCAAGTCAAATAAAATGGAGTGAAGGACATCACAATCTAATTTTTTCATAATTCATCGTTTCATGAAAAGCTCATAAAGTAATTAGAGTGATAAGGAGAAGAATTTATTTGTGGCTGATTTGTGCGTGATAGTATGTGCTTTTTGTTATCTAATGACAAACTCTTTGAAGGTGACAGACGTACTCTCGAAAGTCATATAAAATGCTTTATGAATCGTGTTTTCAGAACAGCATGAAGCCAATTCCAGACATAGATAGCATTGTTTTGAATCACTGCACGTATTGTAGACATTTATTGTCCATTTAATCTATCTGTTATAGACGTACAAGATATTCCTCCTCACAGAATAGGATCCCTCGAACTTTTACATCTTCGTGGTATGTCAAAGGCATTGGATAAACCACCTATCATGGAAGAAATGCTATTTGGCCATACAAAAATGCAGAAGTAACCAACGATGGCTACGTAACAGCCATTTAATTTAACAGAAAGGAAATGATGAAGAATCTTAGCTTTATAAACTTGCATTAGATAGAAGTTTGACGTCACCGTTTTCCCCTAGTGGGCTGATACTAAGACTTTTCCAGAGTCACTTTCGCGGATCGAGCATGTGGCTAAGCCAACAAAACGGCACATTTACGTTAGCGAATGCGCCAAATAGTCGATTTTGCATTGGGAATGGAATATTTAGTGTATTGTCTGCTGAGATGTCTTTCAAGAAAGGCAAGATTTTGTTGATCTAGGGGTTGTTACGCATTTCTCTATCATTTCATGCTATTGATTGTAGTTAATTGCTTTGCAGGATTGGATGGTAATGTAGTTCTCATCTTATGCCGAAATATCGCTAAATTGGGACAATAGAGAAATTCGTCAAGTAACAATTGGTGACACTCAAGAAACATTTGGTTCAATTCAAAACGAATTTTGTTGACCTTGTTTTTTATGAATATATATCTTTATTAGAGCAATGAAACATTTTTTGTATTACAACAAGCATGTATGCATCATGTCAATGTTGAATCCTTTGGTTTCCTCACTTACCTGAGTGGGTTCGATCCTCACAGCGATTTCTCTGAGTAGAAGCACCTCCACGAATGAGCGCTGTTTCGAATATTCCATGTCCTTGTCTTCATTATCATTTCTCGTCCATCGTTGATGCTATGTCATAAACTCAGAAACCGCTCACACGCCCAGACCCTCGCGAACATGCCTGCATCAGTACCGGTAGTTCACCAATTAAAGGTTGCACCACGAACAAGAAGCGCGAGCTCAACCGAGAGTGGTGTAACCACATAATTAGATTGTTTAATTGTATCACTTTGCTAGAAGTGCTAACTGATTCAAACAGATGGCACATGCAGAAACTTAATAAGTGGGCAAAAGAAATTTCTAATACCTTACACAGATAGGAAAAATAGTCGTGCGTCGCTTGCGGATTGCTCTGAATTCCTTGAAAATGCTCCGATCGCCACGATTCCTTCAGATTCGAAGAATTCAGATCATTGCGCAAAACTTTTCTCAATAATGTTGGGCCCTCCGATCATTTTAAAAAAAGTTAGCAGGCGCATGAAAAACGTTCACAAACTTCTCTGTAGAACTTGACATCGTCTGTGTTTCTTTGCTGTGTGATCCGGTTGATAACAGTCACTGAAACTTCGCACAATTTGGCGTGTTTAATGTTGAACTGGCTGCTCATTGTTCGATTGCTGTGGTATTTAGTCAGGAGAATGTGCCATTTCATTAGCGTTACATGTTCCAATGTTTCCCTTCTAGTCAAACAGAAGAAGAGATGACCTGTCTAATTCTGTGGGTGTAACAGTTTTCTGCCAAACTGAAACTACTTCCTCGATGTATGAGTTGTATCAATCATAGATATCGGACCGCGTGACCAATGATTTCTGAAACTGTTTCTAAACTATCCACAGGCAGAATTTCATTGTCTAATTGGTCTGTCGGTTTGTCATAGACTCGCAGCGCTCATTCTATCCAAGTTTACTGCATTTAGACAGAAGTGCATGACTTTGGTATAGGAAGCATTCTTTGTCAACACACTAGAATGTTCTCTCTCTGTTGTGATTTCTATTCTTTTTGTAGCTAACTTCATGATTAACTTTCAGTTGCTATTGCTATGACGGAGAGAATGGACTTCCATGACAGAAAATGAGCAACTAGAGCACGCCTTTAAATGTTCTCTCTTTAGAAATCGCAATCCCAGAGCTTTCCTGCTTGGATATCAGCAGTTTAGACGGATCTTCTAATCTTTGAAATGTTCATCTTACTGTTGTGTATCAGGGAACAAAGTTAGAAGACCTCCATGTTTGAAACTCATTCATTTTTGGATCTAATTGTTGAATTGTTGAGGTAGACTTTCTGCAATGGCATAGAAATCGGTTCAATGTGCGGCATCACACATGCAAGGAAGTCGCAGTTGTCATACTTGTTAGTTTCATAACAGTGATTGCAAGTAAATTAGAGCACGCGTGCCCGGAGAGGCGGTTTCATTTTGAAAATTTCCCATTATATTTCTCAACGGTTACTGATGTATTTTTGTATGAAAATTTCGAAAATCATGGTTTAAAAATCACGCGATAAACCCTTTTCGAGAAAATTACAAAAATTCAAAATGGCGGACATGAAACTGAAACTGCATTCTGGGGCTAGATTAATAAAAAGTCTCGATCGTTTCTTCAACAGCTTTCGATGTAGTTTGATGCGCTCTTTTCAGTTATCACTGTTGGAATATCATGCGGCTTGTTGTCCTAACAGTCTTGTTGGTCCTAACAGGTTATCAAAATTTCTTGGAAGCGTCATCTTCGCTTGTGTACAAACCAAATATGTGAATCGGTAGTGTGCATCAGATCGATCAGACCTTCATCAACACTTGTTGTTGAAGCATAATACAAATTAGCCGAGCCCCAGACTGCTGTTTCGGTTTCATATCCGCCATTTTGAATTTTTCTTATTTCTCGAATACTGCTAGCCGCATGATATTCCAACAGTGATAACTGAAAAGCGCGCATCAAAATGCATCGAAAACCGTTGAGGAAATAATTGAGACTTTTTTAATCTATTCCCAGAGTGCAGTTTCGGTTTCATGTCCGCCATTTTGAATTCTCGTCATTTTCTTGAAAAGGGTTAATCGCATGACTTTCTAGCAATTATATTTAAAAAGAGCGGTCAAGCTACATAGGAGACTGTTTGTGGAATAGATGGTAATTTTTTTAATCCACTACCAGCATTCAGTTTCTGTTTTTCCGTCCGCCATTTTGAATTTTCGTAATTTTCTCGAAAAGGGCTGGTTGCATAATTTTTAAACCATGATTTTCGAAATTTTCATACAGAAATACATCAGAACACGTTGAGAAATATAATGGGAAATTTTCATAATGAAACCGCCTGTCCTGGTACACCGTGTGCAATGAGCGCATCCTTTTGATGTAATTAACAAATCATTTCTACTGCTATTCTGTCAGATCTAGTGACGGTGATGAACAGTTCCAATGTCAGCTGACACGGATGACGGGGTTCCTTATGGGAGCACGTGCTTGATGACTGTCTGGGGCAGCGATAGTTCGGTTTGGTTACTTGGCGTCAGGGTTGGGTTCCCGGCCCCTCCGAGCTGATACTTTTGATATGGGGAGACACCCCTGTAACTGGCAATGTGTTCCTGAGACTCCAGAGTCCCTGAAAATGTGGACAATAATCGGATCTAAATGGAGGCAATCCACCAAGAGCAGTTACATCTCTTGTCTGCGTTATGAAACCGCCTCTCCTGCCACACCGTGGGCTGTGACTTCTTCCACCGATACTGTGGGGCAATTGAGCAAATCTATCAATCTTGTGGCAGTATTTTGGTTGACTATCAGCTGTCATTATGAACTGCTCACGTGGGAGTTGCTTACATTATTTTTCTTTCATTATTGCAGTGGAATTGACTTCAGTTTTGTTGTGAAATGTAAACACATCTCTCATGTTTCATTAAATATTTGAACTCGACGCCGATCGGTTGTTTTTCCGTATTTGTTTAGTTCGAAAGTACGTTATCTTATCTTTCATCTGGTTAGTGACCGTTGTCAGATCATAAATCAGCCGTACGTCAACCATACATCTTCCAATTATCTCAGATTACGCGCCTGCTCACGTCAAGTAATAAGATAACTCACTCAGTTCAAATTTGTGGGTAATTTGAGTTTTACACGTGATTGAGCTTCTGTTGTAGGTCTTCATCTAAATATATGAAATTGACTTCAAGAAAATGGAAAATAAGCTGTTATTTATAATGCGGGGGACGCGTCCCAAATTCGGATTGTCAAGTGAAGTTGGCTGTGCATTTTCCAACTTGCCACACACAAAATATTGATGAAGTTTAGGGAGGGATTGCAACGCCATTTTTGCTTCCGTTAATAGGGCGATATGATCCCAAAAGCTTGTCAAAAACATCGAAGCTTCCCATCTTGTTATGAGAGTCCACAAGTTTTGGCTGCGTGATTGCAGTTCGTTTTCTTACTTTTGCAAGAGTGACCGGCACGCTGTCTTTCCAAGATCATGTCATAATCTTCCTATCCGATGAATATCCGGTCCTCTCTCCTGTCTATTCTGTGCCTCCTCCGATAATGGACATTTATTTGACATGTTCTATCTGCTGATGGTCCCAGTGGCCCGGAATCCAAGTTCCATCAAGCAATCTCGAGTAGAATAGGAAACAAAATAATTATCAAAGTAGAGCTCATTCTTTGTAGAATATTCAATAAGATTGGCGGCGAGCTTCAGAACAACACCTTCACTCAACACCCTTCACTTTTGCCTGTGCATATTTTCAAATGGTACAGATGGTTTTCAGAGGCACAGAGTGCCCAGAGCTTATACCCGGAGCGATTTGGCTTACCGCGCATGAATTGCAAGTAATGGATAAAAGACCGTTCCAGGACACCATAAAATCAAAAAAATTGGTATCTTTAAAAACGACATAAATTTATGAATTTAGACCCTTTTTCAGGTTTTTAAGACCTAAATTCATGAATTTGGTTCATTCAAAAAGTACCATTTTTTTCAAAAATGGTACTTTTAAAAACGACATAAATCGGAGCGAAGCTCCTCTGGCTTAAGCCGATTCATGAATTTGAACCCTTTTTCAGGTTATGAAGACCTAAATTCATAAATCGGCTAAAGCGCTAAAGCGCTAAAGCGCTAAAGCCAGAGGAGCTTCGCTCCGATTTGGGCGTTTTTAAAAATACACAATTTTCAAATTTTTCAAAATCTAAAATTTGTGATTATGACATTTTTCATTGCTTAAATCACGACCGTTCTAGGACACCGAAAATTATAAAAGTTAAGAATCTCAAATTTGTGATTATGTCATTTTTTCACCCCCCGCCAAAATCATGACCGTTCTAGGACACCGAAAATCATAAAAGTTAATAATTTCAAATTCATGAATTTTATCCATCTTTCAGGTTTTTAAAATATATCATGTGATTTGCGGGACATCTGAGATGTCTTCCAGGGCTTCGCCCGTTAAAAATATTTCTTTAAAAATGGATGAAACAAAAGTGGATGAAACAAAAGTGGAAGGAACTTCAGAAATGGAAGGAACCTCAAGAATATATCCTTCGTTATCATATGAAATGGATATTGCAAAACACAAAGATAGAGTACGTTATATGAAAGATAAGGAATCGCAATTATTACTTAGATTAGAACATTATAATAAATTAAGAAAGAGATGGAGTAAAGTTAAGAATGTAACACAAGGAATTGGCATATTCTTAACAATAAGTTTAGGTGCTTTAACAATTGTTATATCTTCAGGTGTTTTAGTAATTCAGTAGTTGCTACAGCTTTAACAGGTACGGGTGTTTTTGCAACTTCACTTGCTACAATGGTAGAAAAATCTTTAATAACTAAGAAACGAAAATCATTAAAAACTAAGCATTTACATATTAAAGAAGTATATGATAAACTACATTACTACTTTCAAAGAGTATGGAGGTGATGATAATGTTATTACGTTAGATGAGATTGAAAAATTTGATCAAATAGCTAATGAAGTAAATCAAATATCATTTCAATCACAGACAGAAAAAGTTGATGATAAAAATAAAAAGGATGGTAAAATTTCTAGTGATGGTAAAACTTTTAGTGATGATAAAATTTTTTTTAGAAGAGCTAAAAACTTATTAGACAAAACTTATTAAAACAAAACTTAATACGAGAAAATTTTAAACGTGAAAACTTTAAACGTGAAAACATTAAACGAAAAGATGTCAAACAACAAAGCAATAAAAAAATAATTTGTTCAGTAAAATGTTTTTGCTGTATACCAATGTTACCACAAAATTCAAATATTATATTTTAAAAAAATAGACAAATTAAAGCTGATAATAAAAAATAAAATATTAAAACATTATATTTGTATATTTTTATTACTCGGTAAACAATTGTTCGATAACTCTTTCATGAATTTTTTTATCAATATTAATTGTGATAAATCCATAATCTTTTGACCAAGCATTATTACACGATTGTTTA
Source organism: Prostheceraeus crozeri (assembly GCA_907163375.1). Classification (NCBI taxonomy): domain Eukaryota; kingdom Metazoa; phylum Platyhelminthes; order Polycladida; family Euryleptidae; genus Prostheceraeus; species Prostheceraeus crozeri. The sequence continues at coordinate 258,082 of CAJQUW010012665.1, forward strand.
AATTCATCTTTATCTCTTATACATAAATCTCTTAACAAATCACTTAAGTTTCTTGCATTTATTTCAAATAGTATAAATATATTTGCATTCTTTCTAATAACACTTCCCTCTAATGAATACATACTTTGTGTCAAATAAAATACACTACAGTTATTATGTCTACCTCTTGTGAAATAATTTCTCTGAACTGACTGATTTCTGTCATTAACACAATCATCAAAATTACACAATGTTTCATTGTTTTATCTAGTTTACTTAGATCCTTGCATATTACCACTATCATCTATTAATTGTATTTTTATATGCTTATTTTTATTGGATTCAACTAATTGTTTATTTTTTGCTGCTTCTTCACACCACAAATTTATTTCTTCTTCATATTCAGATTTTTCGTATTCTTCGAATAGAGAAGCAATTGCTGTTTTTGTAAGATTATTTTCAAATCCATATTTTAAAAATTGATAGACGGGTTGTTCTGCCGTTGTTGTATAAATTATAAGATTGTTATAATCTAAAAAATTTGGAGTCGTTAAAATTTTAAATAATAGATATGTTTTTCCACATCCTGATCTTCCGCAAATAACTGCTAAAACTTTATTAGATAAATTTGGATGATGATTAAATTTAAGTTTTTTTTTATTTAAAGACATTTCATTCATTTTTAAAGTAATAAATTCATCCATTATTGAATTAGTGTTTTTAGAAACAAAAATAAAAATAAAATTTTAATTTAAGTTTATTTTTTTGTTTCTAAATTAATATTAATAATAAGATTAATAAGATTAATAAGATTAATAAGATTAATAATGAAAATGATAAAAAAAAATTAAACTTTTCTATTGTAGCGTAAAAGTTTATACCTCTCGAACCAAAAGATCTATCATAATCTCTTCACCTCCAAAATTTATTTTCTTGTCCTTTTTCATCAGTGATTCTAATGCCAATGTTGTTAATAGTTTTTCTTGTAATAGGAAAATATATTAATGTTTGTGGAATTACATTTAATCTATAACCAATGGGTACAGTAAAAGCTGGAAAACTGAATATTAAATTTGATAATTTACCATTTATATATCCTCCTTCAATAATGTCACAATGTACAACAATTGAATTTATTTCAGTTATTTTTGGAATCTTCTCACCTAAATGATAACCTTGACTGTAAGTTTGTTTATTAAATCCTAATAGCTTTGACAATGATCTATCATGATTAAATCAACTTGATGATTTTCGTCTAAAGTAAGAGAAAATTTATTAACTGCCGGTTCAACTGCAAAATGTAATTGTTTCTTATCTTTAAATGGTATACCTAAATGTCTCTCAATTTCATTTGATATTGTTTTCAACTTCGTAAGAACCAGGAAGAAAAGTTAGTATTTTCCATGTTTTGCCTTTATCAGTAGAATATCTAAATTGATCATTCACATCTTTGATAACGTTTTGAATAGTGTTAAATGTAGAGAAACTAGTCAATGCAATTTGATAATTTTTATTTTGTTCCAAATGTAGAATGGGTTCTAAATTACAAGTGTGTGATGAAGTAGTTGTTATAATTTTTAACGTCGTACTAAATTTTGATGAACCCAAAATCTCTGTTAAATTTTGTAAATGATTATTAATTTTGTCTAAATCTGCTGAACACATTTTTAAACTAAAAAATTAAATAAATATTTTTTTATGAAATATTTTTTTATAAAAAATTAGAAACAACATATTTCAGCTACGGGCGAATCCCCTAGAGGACATCAGAGATGTCCGGTTCGGGCGAAGCCCTGGAGGACATCAGAGATGTCCGGGTTTATACTTTTATAATCCTCTTCATTTAGAATCTTTTTTTCTAACAGTCTTTTCAATATAGCATGAATTTCATTGAAACTAGAATTATGCCCTTCTTTTATTGCAGATATTAAAATATTTAATCTATTTAGTAATTCTTGTGGATCATCTGGTAAAAATACAGTTGTTTCTGTTTTCTGTTTTTTTGTTTTCTGTTTTTCAGATAAACCTTTCCCTACTTTAACTCCCGATGATAATAAATTTTCTAATTGTTTATAACGTCTAAGAGATTTTACTACACCAACTCTGTCTAACATAGCTTTATATTTTATGAGATCTTCTACAGCATAATTTTTTAAATCTGCTCCTCTTAAAAGATCAACAAAATTTCTATCTAAACTAATAGGTTTTTTATCTGGCGTAAAAATTAATCCTCGTAAAGGTTGTGGAAATATTTCTTTACCACCAAGATAAAATCTTGCAAATAATTTTTTATCTAAAAGGAAAGTAGAATGTTCGAATAACATAGATTTTGGTAATTTTTTATCTATGTTTGCCTCTAATAAACCATAGTCATCTAATAGTGTTTTAAGTACAGGATCCGCTATATCAACACGTTTTTCATTAAGTTCCTTTTCAAGAGTTTTAAATGGTTCGACAGTTTTTTCATAATCAGTTTTTACTTCTTCAGTTATTTTTTAATTTATCAAACATATCAGATTGAATACCAGCTTTTGTCATTCTATGTTGAAGATGATTTTCTTTCATAATATTTCTTTGTTTATTAATTCGTCTAATTGTTTTATTCTTTTAAAATTATCAGCTCTAACTTTATCCATTTTTATATGATAATTTTTTATTATTATTTTATTTTATAATATTTTATTTTTATAATATTTTTATATTGTTATATTTTTAAATTTAGAAAATAGAAATTAGAAAATTAAAAAGGTTCAGTAGTTATTCCATCAGGTAAATTTTTTTTTATCATCAAATGGATCTAATGCTAATTTATGTTCTTCTTTTAAATACATTTTATGTTTCTTTGAATTAAGTCTATAATTATATGCTGTTTTTATTTCATTATTAAATAATGCATTTTTATAATCTTGAAATGTTATTTGATTAGCCACTGATGCCTTTGAAATTCCTTTTAATGTTTTATGTGTTTTAATATTTTTAGTTGTATCATAACAGTAACATTTAGATTTTAAAAATATAGCTTCTGTTATGAATCTTCATTTCTTCTATAATTCATCTTTTACTTTACATAAATCAGAAGGATGAATAATATCTTTATTTTTATTAATTTCTTTATCTAGTGAAGAACCATATGGTACTGTAATTCTAAGAAAATAGAAATCGGTATCTGTAAAGTGTAATTTATAGTTTTTGCCATAAGCAGGTGCTAAATAATCATATATAAAACTATACATAAATAGTTTTAGCTAATTCTAATATAGTGAAACCTATAAAATTAAACTTATCATGTTTTACAATGCTTCTTCTTAGATGTACAGCACATAGTTCATCACTAAATCTAGTAGTTTCTTTTATATGTAGGTTTCCTTGTTAAATTTTGAAACCTATCTTTATCATAAACTATTTCAATATTTTGTCTATTACGCACATTTTCTAAAGTCTTACCATAAAATGCATTATTCATTAATTTGAAGAAAACGTTTCCAAAATCATCTTTATTTCTTTTAGCTATTTTGCTTTTTTCAATATTGAACTCAATATAATCTTTTAACCATTTAGATTTTTTATACACTAGTTTCCGGGTGAATTTTTGTGAGAATCATTCCCATGATCTAAATACCAATCTAGCATTCTTCCTTCAACCACATACTTTTCCTTTTATTGCTTTGTGTTAACATAAGTTTTTTTGTTGGCCTCTTATTTCTTAGGAATTAAAGATTTTTGATAATCTGAAAAAATCTTCTATATTGGGAATTTTGTTTTCTGGACAGAAAGGATAATATTTTGTTGCATCTTTTATATAATCAGGGTATACTAAATCAACTTCATATATATAACCAGAATTACGATTTCCATCATATGTTTTTTGATAATCAAGATTATTACACCATGTCATCTCACCTGTTGGTAATTCTTGTATCATGCAAGAAGAATATAAGCTATTAAAATCATAATATAACAAATAGTTTTCTCGCATGAATTCCATCAATTGCTTTTTCACGTTCTACTCCTTCTCGTTTCGTTCGAAAAATTTCTAATATTTTTTCTTTTTCTTCTGGAGATGGTAAGGTTTCATTATTCCATATTCTTGTGGATTTACTTTCTTATTATAACATTTAACATATCTATTACCTAAAACGGATGAAACTCCACCTCTAATTCCAGATTCAAAAAATAATAATTTATCATATGTATTTTCTTTATAATGTTTAAGTTTAACATTTGTATGTTTTAATCTGCTAAACCATGTTAAACCTGGTGTAGAATAACAATAACATGGATCTATTCCGTAATATTCTAAACACATATCACGAAAGTTATTCAAAAAGATCAGCTAGTATTAATACATCTATCTGTAGATATTTCATTGTATAATCATACATTGTTTTACAATTTAACTCTCTCCAATTTTTTTCAGCTTCTGCATAATCTTCTTCAGATAATTGTGATTGTTTTAATGTTGATTTAAATTTATTCTTTATTGGAGGAAGTTGTTCTTCTATTCATAATGTTTTATTCACAGAATTAAAATCAGTCTTCGACTGCGACCACAGGTTTTATCTCCAGTTATATCAGTCTTCGTACTGTTGAGCCGCAGGCTATGTACTCATACGGAAATATTCCTTTTAAAGGTTTTAAAATTATATTTATTAATATTTTTACAGTGTTCAGGTTTCAAAGTTTTTCCCATAACATCTAATGAATAAGGAGTAAAAAATCTAAATGCATCTAAAATTCTAATACAACCTAATTGCATTGAAAAATATTCTTCTTCTTGTTTACATAGTTACATTTATTTTTTGTTGATGTAAATATTTTTCTGATGAAAATAAATCTTTCATTACTAGATGAAAAATCATATTTAGAACCATTGTAGAAATATAGAGGAACAAAGTTATATTTAAATTTGTTAGCATTAAGATTACAAGAATTATGTGCTGCACCTCTTATAAATCATTTAGATGATCAAGATCTTTTACTTTATCAATATATCTACCTCTGCCAGTTTTATATTTATTTGTAAAACCTTTTCCACAGTAATAACAATTTATTTCAAAATAAAATTCTTTTCGTTCTTCATCCGTTAATGGGTATCATTGGTTTATTTGTTTCAAGCAATTGTGAAAAACGTCCTTGTAATTCTTCTACTTTCTTTGTAAACATGTCTGAACTGTCTTCACCATAGTCTTGTAAATATTCTGATTTAAATAATTCAGGATCATACGAATGAATGTACATTCCCCAACATAATGGGTATTTTTGTTCATATAAATTTTTTTCTTTACTTTTTTCAGAATTATAATTTTTCAGAATTTATTTTTTTCAGAATTATAATTTTTCAGAATTATTTTTTTCAGAATCGGGTGAAGCCCTGGAACTTTCCGTTTGATTTTGTGTCATATTAACATTATATGCTTCAAAATCACAATAAATAGTAAAGGGTACTTTATTTTTAAAATACTCATTTATTATATTCTAACATAATCATCTTTTGGAAATGTTGTTTCTGACTGCTTCATTTTGTTGACCTATTCTCCAAATGTCTATTCATTATTCTTCTAAAGTTCTCTAAAACTTGTTCATCATTGAAGACAAGGAAAATTTTTATTATCTGAAGTTTTTGTAAAATATAGAAACAATCTTTACACAACCATAAAATTGACCCTGATAATATAATATATTCGCTTGTGCTGGTTGTTTTGATCTGTTCTAGTTTTTCAAAATTCATCTTCTATATATTTAATAATGTGTTTCATTAATTTCTTTTG